>JARQOC010000004.1:132462254-132488173 GCA_033576535.1 Allobates femoralis
ATGGAACATGTAAATATATAATTATCTTCCGTTTGGGACAAATCTTGCTGTTTATAACTTAAATAAAGCAGTACTGTACTACAGGGGTGTATGCACCCCTGTATAGTGATAGGGGGAGGGGGGATATTTGGACCACATGCACGGAGCTCAGATCAGCCCGTGCCATAGGTACAATTGTAGAAGAACACTATAGAAGTGGCCGCCCGGTCTGTAGGGGGGGTCTAAGCCCCCCTACAGACCTCTAACAGTCAGTTCTGTACTTAAATTAAATCTTTATTAACTTGGCCGATCGGGATCCGCACACTCTGCAGTTACCGGATGGCTCAGGATTACACATCCTGAGCCATCCGGTGACCGCAGTGCGGTCCCAGAAACGCTGCGAAAACTGCTGCCTGCATGATTTTAAACGCAGGCAGCAGTGCCGGATCCGGCCACCGGATGGCTTGTGAAGCCATCCGGTGTTTTGCATAGGCTTCCATCAGGAGCCTTTCCTGGTCCGGTTTTGAGCTTTTTTAAAGCTCAAAACCGGATCAGGATTTTAAACAAAAAACGCCAATGTGACCCTACCCCTATTCAGGATATTAAATCTCTCGGCCAGAGTAGAAATCAGAAATAGAGAGTTATGTGTTGCTTTGTAATCTCTTTATTGTCTATACCCACTTAATTGTAAAGTGCTGCGGAATATGTTGCCACTATATAAATACATTATTATTATTTATTACATATATGATAGCTGTATGACTGCTATCTCCACTGACTCCCTCATACATATTGTTTGGCTTGGCTGAGCATTCATATATTCGTAATATGCACAAAGTAGAAAGTCGCTACCAGAGACCTCTGTTAGCATCTTATCTTCATTGAAATCCAAATAATCTGATGCTTGAATTTTATCTGCCCAATTTTTCTTTTCTTTGACATCATCTATTCGTAAGTGTATAGGAGAAATGGGAATCATGAAACACGCTCCCGTCCCAAGGAATCCATTGATTTACGCTGTTACAATTCAGATGGTGGTTTATTACACATTTTGGGGTAGACCCCTTCCTCAGATACCAACACACGAAAAGATGTACCTCTTTTTGTTTGGTATTATCTGAGGAAGAGGTTTACCATGAAACATGTAATAAAATATCATCTGAATTGTAACAGCGTGAGTCAAAGGATTCCTTGGGACGGGAGCGTGGTTCATGATTCCCATCTCTGCTATACACTATTGGATTGTTCAACATGCAGATGGACTGCTGCAGACCATATAGTTTTACATCTACAGCTGTCACAGGTTTATGAGAGGCTTGTGACGTCTCACAACTCAAACAGGTGAGCTGTTCTAACAACATGCTGTTACACCTAGCCCCATGGATAAACACTATTGTGCACCTTTCCTTTTTAATGCTTTAGTTCTGACATTATCTATTCCAGAAGAGCTGGGAGGCCGTCATACAAATGAGATGGGTTCAGCTTTTATTTAATGTGTGGGTGAGCAATGGCCGTAAGGGCCAGGGGACACTCGGTAGCTAGGTCGGTCAATTTTCTTGGGGAAGTCACGGTGGCTGTGACAAAGCTCCGTGGCCCTGGCCATGCAGTTAAACGGGTATTTACAGGGGATGAACGTGACACTACTCCAATTGAACGTGACTCCAATTGAAATAACGCATGACCAAATTGGTATGCGATTGGCACAAAGCGTTTTTTGTAGCGCAGATCATAACGTGGTCTGCACATGTACCATGCGTTAATGCATCCGTTAATGCATGCTACATAAATGTAAACACATTTATGTGAACGCAAGGGAAAAAAACACATCCTTTTAACGCATCCTTTTGGCAGATGCTAGAGCGCTAGTGTGACCCTAGCCTAAGTAATAGGAATAATAATACCTAAAATTTTAAATGTAGCATAGTTCTCCTGATTAGCTATGTCTCATGGCTACGACCACTCATCTACTGACAGTTACTTGCTAGTTGTTGTACGTTTGGATACCTAAGCTACTGATATGACTGCCCCTGATTGTACCCAAGGAATGAGTATTTTGCTCATTTATCATGTGATTGCTGTTGTCTTTAAATGGCCTAATAATAACGAACAAGCTTCCCTACAAATGTAAGGGGGGTACTGCACCCCAAAAGAAAGGTGTAGTATCTCCATAATCACAGGAGGAGTGGGGGAACTATAGAGTCTGTCCACAAAACCCATCCACAGACACCCTAGCACAGGGGACTGCAATTCAGTAGGTCCCAGGGGGGTGGAGCTTAGGAGAGCTGGAGACATGAGTGACAGCTTAGATACAAGTCAGTCAGACGGTGACAGAGAGACAGAATGGACGGACGCAGGGGACCCTGCTATCCTAAGGAGAGGGCACCTTTAAGGAGTGGAGGTGACTCAGACAAGAAGTTCACACTCCAGGTCTGGTAGGAGCCGTCTGGAGTGCCCAGGTCACACCGGTGAAACTGGAGCCGAGGAAGTTTGATTTGGTTTACCCCAAACCGCAGACCAGCATGTTGTGGGCTTTGACAAGGGAGCCACAACACCCACCAAGGAGCTTAACCTCAGTCCCATAGCTAGGTTCAAGACGCCAAGAGATAACAGAGTCTTAAGGCAACAGACCTGGGGACTGGTGACCAGACTACAGCGTGGGTGGGCAGAGAGCCATTGTGCATAGAGACCAAGAAGGAGAATTGAATGACTCATCTGATGGACTCTGTGGTGAACCCTGAAACCTGTGGCTATAATCCCCGGTGAACTGGACTGTACCATGTACCTTATCCATCTGGTACTAGTAAAGGAACTGTTGAGCTGATTTGGTGTCTGGCTTCATTTACCTGTCGTCCGAAAGGTCTCCACAGCACCACAGAGAGTGAAAACTACTACTCCTCTTATCCACCCCGCTGCCCTGAGGTAAACCCAGCCTGTGGGGAGCTGTACTACCACTGCTGCGTCACCATCACCTCAGCGGCCGGCTGCATTGCTGGTAACCACATTACCAGGTACCACAAGCGGCATCACGTTTAACCCCTATCCTTATACCCACTTTCTCCGCAATCCCCACCCATTGAGTGCCCAGGGCACGGAACCGGGAACTGACCAGCTCCTGATTCCCTCCCTCGCCAGCAGCCGCGATCCCGGTTCCAAGTAACCCCTTCCCTGCCAGCCCGACACAAATGCTCATTCCCCGATTATTAACTCTTATAAATTGGCCATTACTATTAGATTTATGCAAAGATTACGCCTCATTTCTCAGTATTCTAAAAGTGATGAGATTCTTGTTAGATCACCTTTCTGATAAATCAAGATTAACCAAACAGAAGATCCTGTTTCATTTCCTGAACTATATGCTAAAATTGAATATAGACTTATTCTTTGCAGCTGGTTTGCTGACTTAAAAAGCCATATATTGTCCAATTATAAATTACTGTAAGTATGAAAAAAATTTTAAATTAATGTATATGATTCATAGTTTAAAGGATTGTTATTTTCTAACACATAGCACAAGAGCATGAATAAAATTAATTAGTAAGTTTCAACAGTTGTCTCACGTTCCAAGAAATTTAAATTTGGAAGAAGCAAAATTGTTTCCTGCAATTGATCTTTGGAAGGGACAAGGGCTACACCCAAATTTCCTATCTCTCTGTACAACAAAAAATATCCTTGAAATCACTTTCTATAAGAATGCATTCACAATCTTCAATCTCTTAAAAATAGTTCTAGACAGAAGAGTTTGTAGTAATTCTTTATTTAATCACCCCACGCTGGGATTTCTGAGCAATTTTAAAAAGTATTAGCTACTTTTTTCTGTCATAATGTAATATGATGATCACAACTGATATCTTTTGACAATCTTTCGCTAAAGTTTTGATTACACTATAGAAAAAAAATCTGTCTGCAAAGAGTGAAGGCGTAGGTCTAACCTACCTTCATTTCAGTCAACAGAGCCAAAAGTAATGAAGGTACAAAAACTGGTCCATTAGAAAAAATTATATATGCAACCCAATTATTTCTGGTTATGGAACTATTAGAACATTAAAGGCGCTGTCAAAGACATCTGATTCCCATGTGCAACATTTATTCAGCCACCACACATAAAATATATGTCTGGGCTCAATTTATAATAATAGCTGAACATTTGGAGTCTTTGAAGCCCAAACTGCTGTTCATTGGGATAATAAGTCTTTTCTGTGTTCTGTTTAGTGTTCTGGTAGAACTGGACACTTGTCTTGTTCTGCCAGAAATTTTTCACCTCATGGCTTAAACCAGAGCACCTTTACAGCAAATAGTCCTTTACTAGGCAAATACAAAAGTTAATCTGTACAGTTGTGCTCAAATGATTACATTCCACGGCAGATTTTTTGCTTTCTTGCCTTTTTTTAAGAGAATATGGATGCTAACACAAAAACTTGGACCTGCACAGACTGTTGCATATTTCATCCAGCCACTGACATTTTTGGATTGTGAGTCATGGGGAAAGCAAAATAATTGTCAATGGATCTACAGGAAAAAATAGTTGAACTGTATTAAACTGTATTAAAGGACACAAAAAGATATCCAAGGAATTGATAATGCCAGTCAGCAGTGTTCAAACTGTGGTTAACAAATAGAAAATCAGGGGCTCTGTCAAAATCAAACCACAATCAGGTGGGCCAACAAAGATTTTGACCACAACAGGCAGAAAAATTGTTCCGGATACAAGCAAAAACACACAAATAACATCAGCTGGAATACAGGACTCACTGAAAACTAGCAGTGTGGCTGTTTCAAGATCCACAAAGGCACTTGAAGAAAAATGGGCTGCATGGTCAAGTCGCCAGAAGAAAGCCATTACTGCGCAAATGCACACAAAGTATCTCACCTGCAATATGCCAAATTGCACAGAGACAAGCCTGCAAACTTCTGGAACAAGGTAATTTGGAGTGATGAGACCACAGCCATAAATGTTACATTTAGAGAGGTCTCAACAAGGCCTATGATGAAAGGAACACAATTACTACTGTAAAGCACGGAGGTGGATCGCTAATGATGTGGGGATGTATGAGCTACAAAAGCACAGGAAACCTGGTCAAAGTTGAAGGAAAGATGAATCCAGCATGCTATCTGAATATTGGAGGCAAATTTATACTTATCAGGTCAGAAGCTGTGCATAGGATGTACTTGGATGCTCCAACATGACAACAATCCAAAACACAAGGCCAAGTCGACCTGTCATTGACTACAGCAGATCAAAGTGAAGGTTCTGGAGTGGACATCTCTGGGGAGAACTGAAGAGCGCAGTTCATGCAAGAAAGCCCACAAATTTACAGGAACTGGAGGCTTTTTGCCAAGAAGAATGGACAGCTTTACCATCTGAGAAAATAAACAGCCTCATCCACAACTACCAGAAAAGATTTCAAGCTGTCATTGATGTTAGCGGGGACAATACACGGTATTAAAAACTGGGATATGTGAATTTTTGATCAGGGTCATTTTGATGTTTTTGATTTGATTGTCATTAGGATTTTAAAAGAGAAAACACAGTAGTTTGACAATAAATGGCTTCACCCAACCACCAACCATGAGTGGAAAAACGGTTTTGTGTTATCATTCATATTCTCTGGAAAAAGGCCAAGAAACAAAAAACCAGCCGGGGAACGTAAACATTTGAGCACAACTGTACATAAACAATCTTGATTGCTTATCTGTAGTGATGAGCGAGTAGTAAGATATTCAGGATGGGATAGCGCTAACTGAATTCTTTCAACTGTTTCAGTATTCACATCCGAGTGAGTTCCCCATTGACTTGCATTGGATTCGTTACTCATTACTCATTGAAAGTATTCAGTTAGAGCTATACTTACCTGAATATCTTACTATTCGCTCATCACTATTTATCTGGTAGGTGCCATCCCATCTGGAAAAACATCCACCAGGCATTTTTGATGTTGCTTCTTTTGGAAGAATAAACATGTTGGGTAAAAAATCAAGCATAACTAATTCTCCCACTCCTGTTATAACATTATTTCATTTATCAATTGAATTCAGTATTATTTTAGCAAAAAAAAAAAATCATGTAGCACTTTAAATCCTAAATTACCTTGAGTGAAAAGTTCATAACTATGTAATAAGGAGATATTTTGGTGTCATGTATACATTAAAATTTAATAATTTAAGGTGCAATAAAATAAAGAGAAATTGTGGTATTTAGTCACCACAAAAAAAAGAATCCAGTAGTTCCAGGGTCTAGAAAAGTAGGCTTCTAGTTCAGAGGGTTCAGCTCACAAGTACAGCAATCTATCTCGAAGAAAATCCTCTTTCATGTTTTATGTCTGCTAGAAACTCTTCATTAGTCATCCGATAGTCTCCGAGCATTAATATTTGTCAAAATAATGACATTCTTACATGATTAGAACTCCATGTATCTCAATGTTCTATGTAGAAGGAAGAAATAAACACAAGTGAAACTTATAAGAATACATAATAGGTCACTGAGGGATATACAACTCACAGACACAAGTGAAAGGTTAGATGTTTATCTCCCACGTGTGGCTTCATCATTTACAAACTGAAGATCTATTACCCGCACTTGGGAATATGTATTGTTTATTTGAAACTCATTACGCCTTCCCACTGCAGACAAGAAGTGTGCTATTTCTGTTTATACGTGCATATTTATACAAGGTGATAAATGGAAGTTAGATCTGTTCCACTCCTGTCCGGGATATAGGGTCAGTGATGATTTGCAGAGTGATGCGTAGAACCTTTTCAACTGCTTAGAAATACTTGATGTGGCCCAGTGTTGGACTATGAAGTCTCAGAACTCTACCCCGACCTCAGATATAATGATCCAGGGAATCTACAACTTTACAGATTATCACATCATATAATGTATTAGTCATAAAGTAAAGATAAAATATAGGAGACAATGGAGGAGGTCTACGCTGCCGGCATATCAAAGAAGTTTAGATCAAGGAGGGGGAACTTGTTGTTTATTACGGTCAACGTGTTTCGAAGCACACTGGCATGACACACCTTCATACAGAAAGGAGAGCACAGATACTTAAATAGGAAGGACATTCAATAAGTCCATCAAAACGACACATGAGGGTGTCAGATGACTCATAGTTTGCTTAAAGATTGTTGAAAGTAAAAAAGCAAAACTGTAAGGTATTAAATATAATTTTATGTTAAAAATACCGCCATTTTCTCAGACCCATCGACCACACCCGTGCCTCGCTTTTGTCGTCTCTCTACTTGCGCACCATTCCTGCCGCCTTTTACAGTCTCTGGCAGGAACACTTTAATATATGGCCTGCTTCCTAGATTTTCCAGTGGCAATTGGGGCAGGTATACAGTTTCGCGCCTCTGGCATGGCACACCCCAGGGCCTGTACATGGCATTAAGTCTCTGACCCCGCTATTTTAGGGCCCAGCTATAAAGTTCGGATTAAAGCAATGTTCAAGGCGCACAGTACCCAGTTTTACTGGGCACAGGATCCTGTTCGTGATGCTAGAAGCTCATCCGCCTCAAGGCTGTGGGGTACCCGGTTCCAGGCATTGATTTAGTTGGGGATGTCACAGGGCCTGTTGCCCAGTTCTGTTGCCCTGATGGTTGCTGAAAAGGGAAACCGTCAATAAAAATGGCAGAAATAGTGTCTCGTGATGCCACCTATGGCTCCGGTAAGATTACCGGCACTGCAGGACAGACCTCCAGGGTGATGGTGAAGCAGCAAGGTGAATTCGCTCCCCATAGGTGGAGCAGGACCCCAGGGCAGTAGTGGATGATGGGAGTTGTAGAATAAGTCGGTGACTCCTAAGGCTCAGGTGAATGAAGCACACCACACAGTTTATAACTTGCAATGGGTTTACTGGCAGTTCTTTAAACACAGTCTTTTCGGGTCTGCCTGGCTTGGGTAGTTGCTTGAGGTTAGGATGCTGCACTTGGATCCCTCAGTGGAAAGCCTGCTGTTCCTGTCCGGTCCCTTCCTGCACTCTCTCCTGTCTCCATCAGCGTCTCTGCGCGCAGAGCCTGAAGCCAGCTCTCTCGGATCCACTCTGATTGAGTGACTCCTCTCCGAGCCTTCGGGATCCGCTAAAGTGCCTTTTCCTGGGTGGGCCGGGTGTTGGCCTCGACTCCCTGAAGAAACTTGGGCATCTGGTTCGGCGGCTCGGGGGTGAACACCCGTACCGCTCTCTGAGCCAGTCCTCCGTTCCAAGACTGAACCCCTCCGGCTGCTTGTTGTACCGCGTCCGGATTCGGGCACACTACAACACCTGGTACCCCTAGGTTCCCCTTCAATCCTGATGGCCCCTCTGCCGTCTACTCCTCGCTCCCCAATGGAGCTCTTCCACTCACTAACTGTCTGACTCATGCTCCTCCCACCCACACACTTTTCTACCCTGTCACTCCTGTCATGGGACTGGGTCCTCCTTTAGTTCATCCACCCACAGTCCCCTACCTAGGGTGTGTGTGGATGCGTGTAATGAGGTTCCTTTATGCAGCATCCCAATTTCTCAGCCACAGGAATACTACACACTCTTTTATGGGTACAGTACCCCTCCATGGCGTCCAGTGGGGTGCCACAAAGGCTACATCAGTTATCGCAAAGGTGGCTGGACAGGGCCAAAGGAGACAGAGAGAGAACGTCTCTCAGGAGGGTCCGAGGCCACTGGCGAAGGACACTGAGTGTGAGGTGTAGGGCAGGAGGAAGAGAGGCAGCACACGTGAGACTACCCGGAAAAGGTTCACAAAACAGGTTGCCTGTTTAGTGTTTCTTCAATCTACCCGGGAGAGACTGGACCATTTGTTCGTAGGACACAGCACACGGTTAGACTTTGTTTCTAAAGAACTGTGTGTAAACGAGTGAAACTGCACCAGCTGTGTCCTCGAATCATTCTGTCACACTTGCCCTGCACATCAACTCTGCACCATCTACACATTCACTTTTACACCTGCCCCAGGGTACCACTCCACCTACGGGGAGCAACAACACCCGGCTGCCTCATCATCTACCCCGGAGGTCTGGATTGCAGTGTCGGCCCTCTCTGGCTAAAAACCGTAGGTGGTGTCATGACAACCCTTTTCCTAAAACCCCTTTTTCCCCACAATCATTTATTAACATCGCCAGGGTCACGGAGCCGGGTCTTGACCCCTGTGACTCACCAGCAGAACTGTTACCCAGTTCCGAGTACCCCACGGGCCTGGGGGGCGTATCAACTGTATGTGCCTCAACCTCAGAGAGGCTCACATGATCAGAAGTCAGCGATTCTGATAGGGCCGCTGATGATGCTGCTTGCGTAAATCATGTTATTATGCCTAAACATGATAACATAACTTGTTGGGGGAACTAAAGCCACCTGAACTAGTCAAAGCCCTAATTAGCATGTTGTAAACATTCTTTAAAAATAATTTTTCTAAAGATCGGTTTATGTATGCTATGACCTGAAGGCTCTTTCAGGCAGGGATTATGTGCACTGGGGACCTAACAGGTTTTCATTAATCTATCTTATACCTCAGTACGTTCTGTAAACAAGAAGGGCAGCCATTGAAGCATTTTTCGTATTTGCAACCACAGAAATAAAAATAAAAGGACCTTTTCAAGGCCTGAAAATGCACCCCAAATTACCAGAGGGACAATATTTTCCGCTAAATAGCATGAACAAAGTCTCTTTCATATACAGTATCTCGTAAAATTCGGGATTATTGGTGAAAGAAGAGACTTTTGGAAGAGAATTGGATAATTATGGGTGTATCTGTTCTAGTCCCATGCTGTGATGTGTGGTGGGTAATTTTATATAATTTTTTACTTTTAGTCCTGAAACAATAGTTCATGTTCTGTCCTTATGGCAATCCAGTCTGAAAAATCTACTTTGAACCTGAAATGAAAAAGCTTTCATGATTTTGTTGTTTATAGTTAATAATTTTAGTAGAATGAAAATGATGACTTCATGTATTTGATAGTAGTTAATATGCAGTGATGGTGCTAGAAAAAAGAAGATAAGGCAAAATTCAAATTCACCTGTTTGTAGTGAAATTCCTGAAAATTCAATGCGTAGGGAAATTATTCTCCATTAGCCTAAGGTACCTGAGAGACCCCAGAGCATAATAAGCATAATATCTACTGTAGCAACTCGTGGGGTGGTAGTCTAGTCATGGATGAGGTGCTGTTCTCTTGCGTTCCAGCATGCCATTGGAAAGATGGCGTCGTCTTGGCTGGCGTTGTGGGGGCGGTCTGCCTATGCAGGCTGCATGATGCTGATGGCTGTTAGTACAGAAGAAGGCTGACAGTTCTAAAAGCACAGTGTTTTACTGAAATGTAACTTGACAAAAACTGTACACAGGGAATAGAGTTCATATGATCTTTGATTTTGCTTGCTCAATATGCAGCAATACCAACTGTCCATCTACTCCTTCCAACCTAGCTATTCCTCTCCTAATTAGTCCTTGTTTTTTTGCCTCCACCCAGCTCAAAATCACAGTACTGTTTGTGTGGCATTCCGTCTCTTTCTGTGACAGCATCCAATTCCCCTTGCCAAGGGGTTGCCACTATAGCTGGACTCTAGTCTTATGCTACTGATACTTTCTGAGTGTCTGCTCACAGTTCCCTTTTCATCTCACTTACTGTGTGACCAGGCCCTTCCACTACTGTAGTTGAAAATCGTCAAGGTGTCTCATTGCTTAATGTGCTGTATGAGAAACCAACTACCCCAGTCGCTTGTTCTCCTGGTCACCATGCTGACCTGACAACGCTAGATACTTTGTGTATCTTTCAGCTACTATTTCATGCTATCCCTGGCTCCAGTCACCTTCAGCTCTAGGAACACCCATGTATGTGGCCATGGTGAGCACTCAGAATCAGGTCTGCTCTAGCTGTAAACTATTCCCTGTCCGAAGTTCTAATGAAGAAGGAAACCTGTTTCTTTCCCTGCATGCTAAACTCTCCCCTATGGATTAATCTAAGCTTTAACTCTGTCTGCCTGTACAATCTAGCTGGGGAGACCTTTTACATACACATTATACTCTACTCTACATTATCACATCCTACATAACACTGCTGGCCCTTTGCCCTTATATTATACAGAAACATTTCATATTACGTTATCAACACTACTACATCTTACACATTATAAATTCCTATTATATATTAGTAAGGCTGATTTACACCTGCGATTATTTTAATTTGCGTCAGATCCGGCAGATGTCACCGCATCTGCCAGATCTGCCGCTTAACGGTCGACTTGCGGCACAGATCCAGCAAGCCCCATTCATTCTTTATGGGGCTTGTGGTCAGTAGCGGCAAGTGCGGTATTGTCGAATCCAGTACTAGCAGTGCTTGTGGTACCGAAAAAAAAAGATGCTATCAGCGTTTTGTTACGTGGCCTCAAGTGCTAAATCTGCCGGATTCAGCAATACCACACTTGCCACACCTGACTTTTAGGATTGCCACCTTTATTAGGTGGCACTAGAGTTTGTCTACTTCCTCACTGAACTGACAATTTGCATATTACCCAGAGAAGCACTGCGGCTATAAGTCTCCTCAGCCAACAGGCAGAATGCTTTCCGCAAGGAGAATAGCTATTCCCCCAGTGCTGTGTACTATTTAATTGATGTGTCTGACTGTTCAGGGACATGGTCTGATCATCCCACATGCCCTGTGCTAGTGTGGCACCCCACTACGTAGGTGGCACAAAAGGGGTACTGCACTCAGAAAAGCGGTGTAGTACTCCACTGCAGTTGGGACTATGGTCACTAGATAGAACCCTAGAGCAGCACTCACAAACTAGAATAGTGGGTGGGAGAGAACCCGGGAAGGTCTTAGCGACCTCTAGAGGGAACCAAAGAGCTCAGTTGGTAGAGAGAGTCGGAGGAAGATGGAGTAGGAGTTGGAGACAGGCAGCCAACCTGGGAGGGAGCAAAGAGGGCCTCCTCGGCTGAGGGGCCCAGAGAACTAAAGCAAAGATCCCAAAGAGAAAGAAAGAAACTCAGAGAAGCAGCGTTCGTTCGAGTGGGGAAGTGAGTAACGGAAGAGTTTGCCCCATAGGAAGGAAACCGGGTACCGGAGCCTGCACCTGTGAGATCCTCTACGGGTCACAGAAAATCCGTTAAATGGGGATATTACAGATACGGCCCCAACTCCCAAGGAACCCACAAGAGGGAAATCAGAACTGCAGTTAATGCCTGCGGCATTCAGTAAAAGGTTAACCCGATGGGTACAAGGGAGGAGAGGAAAGTAGAAGCAGCAGGAGGTCAGATTGTCTATAAGAAATCAGACTTCACAGTACTGGGAACAAGAGAAAGGAAAAAGAAGAGGAACATAAAGGAGGGTTCCATCTACCATTTTCAAAATCCCAATTGCAGCACCCAGAGCATTTGCCATAGTACCACCAATAACTACTGAAAGACTGTATTGCTGAACAAAATTTTTCCAGTAAAGTTACCCAGTGAAGTGAAGTGCCGACTCTGCTGCATCATATCCACATAAACTGTTTGCCTTACGGGTCATTCCATGTCAAGTGATCCAAAAATGAATATTTTTTTTCCCTGACGTCCTCAGATTTTTTTAATTTTTTTTCTATATGAAGAACAACTTTAGTTAATTACAAAAAAAAAAGTTTTGAATTTTTTTCTTTATCAGTTAATTTTTTACAGATTTTTAAAGTTTTAAAAAAGTGCGAATTTTGGCCTGGTATGGCTTTACATTTTCTATCATATCTCGGGCTAGAAATAAGATAGAGAAACAAAATAAACAAAAATCTACTCAGAACTGTGCAGGCCTTCACCAGATATGTCACAAGAGGATCTTTGTTAATATTTTACCCATGTGATCGCAAGCGCAAAACTTTAAAACGCATTTCCGAAAAATCGGCGCTCTTTAAATATTTCTAAAACTGCCCATGTGTCTGCTATGCTCTTAGCCACATCTGGACCAAATTTCAAGTTGGGATTGCGATGGGATCATATTTTAAAATATTTTAATATTAATAGCGTCAATGGGTCATTCTATATCAAGTGATCTAAATATGAATATATTTTTTTTACCTGACGTCTTTAGATTTTTTTAATTCTTTTTCTTTATGAAGTACTACTTTAGTTAATTACAAATTAAAAGTTTAGAATTTTTTTCTTCATCAGTTAATTTTTTACAGATTTTTAAAGTTTAAAAAAAGGGTGAATTTTGGCCTGGTATGACTTTACATTTTTTTATCTCAGGCTATAAATAAGATAATGAAGTGGGAGAGGCATCATTTTACTCAGAACGGTAACAGCTTTCATTTGATATGTTACAAGACTATGTTTCTTTATATCAAATTCAAAATATTGACGGGCAATTGTGAAAAAATGACTGATTGTGTTCTTGGTTATATTTGTGCAGAGATTCAACTTGGGACCTGTCAAATTTATATATTTTTATTTTATAGTTGTATGAGTTATCACAACTTATTGAATAAAACATTTATATGCAACAAAAAAGAAACACAAAAAACAAATCCCATAAGTGCCAGGATAAATACATCTTAATCATCAAAACACAACGCTCAGCATTTTCAACTTGAATGTATTGAACAAACCAAAAGAAGAAAGGTGATCATATCCTCAAGTTTGATTAAACAAGATTAAAAGAACCAAAAATGTTAACCCCTATTTATATATGTAAATTTGCTTTCTATTATTTCACTAAACATGTGATTTATGAAGTGTTTAATAAGAATAGTACAGTAGTTAAATCATCGTTCTATAAATTATGAACTAATCAAACAATTAATAGTATGTTTTTAAAGTGTCATTTTATCAATTTGTCCCTTCTAGTGGGTGAAATGTAATCTTGTCCATAAACGCTTACTAGCAATCGCCATTTCCTTGTGTGTCAAAGAGTATGTCCGGCCTGTCACGGTGTTAGGCTCCGCCTGAGTTAATATCTGATTTTTGTGCACTTTTAAAATGTCTGGCTTTCTTGGATACACAAAGGATGGCGCTGGACCAGAAGGATGCAATAAAGTCAATTCTACTTCTTCATTTTCACAATCTTTGGAGAGTACAGTAGCCAGCCACCAGCGCCAATCATATTCATATTTTTTCAAAATGATTGCAACAGTGTCTATGATAAAATGCTGTTTCTTGAGAAGTAGCAGCCATTGCTGTGTGGGAAAAATACAGTTAATATTAAGTAAGGAAGATAGGTAATAAAAATAAAGATTTACAGTACACTTGAGATAGAACTGTATTACTATAAAGTGAGTTTTAGGGCTAGCGCGCACAGTTTTTTCTGTCTGCAGATACACGCTGCAGTTTTGGCAGCTTGTTTTTCTACCAAGTTTTTACCACATATGCGTTAGTTTTTTTAATCGCTAGTGAAAAAAATGGCAGCTTTTTTTATATAAATGATAAATGCTGCATTTATTGCAGCGATTAAAAAGTAGTTCAAGCAGTGATTTACTCACTCTTGAGTGTTTCCAAAAACACTGCATGTGGTGAACCCCATAGAAATCAATGGGGCTGTTTTTCTGAATGATGATCCCTAAGAATAGCACTGTGTGTATTAGCCCTTAATAATAAAAGCTTTAAGCTATTAATATATTTACTCACCCATATTTTAGTACACAGCCTTGATGGCTTTGTACAGACTATTGTTTGTTCAGGAGTGAAGATGTCCAGACATGTCAGGACATGAAAGGTCTGAACGAGCTGTCTTACTTCCTGAATGCAGTGGGTAGACACTTAACATGATTGACAGAGCTGCTGGCCTATCATCTGCTCTGCATTCACTGTCTATCCCTGTGCTTTCTCAGGTTGAGCCCTAACAAAGCTTTTTCCTATATGTCCTCTCCTGCTTCTAAGCTGTAACATATCAAAATAATACAGTAATGTCTAAAAATAATGGATTTGATAAATATAGACCCCACGCTTTTAGACCACAGGTTGAACAGATCTGAATTCAAGATTTTTGAATTGACACTATAATAGTTAAATATTTTAAAATATGATCCCATCAAGATCCCAACTTGAAATTTGGTACAGATGTGGCTAAGAGCATAAAAGATACATGGGCAGTTTTGGAAAATTTTTATTAAAAGTTTTTTCGGAAATGCGTTTCAAAATGTTGCGTTTGCGTTCGCATGGGTAAAAAATTAAAATTAACAAATATACTCTTGTGACATATCTGGTGAAAGCCTGGACAGTTCTGAGTAGAATGGTGTTTATTTTGTTTCTCTATCTTATTTCTAGCCCAAGATACAAAAATGTAAAGTCATACCAGGCCAAAATTCACACTTTTTTTAAACTTTAAAAATCTGTAAAAAATTAACTGATGAAGAAAAAAATTTGAAACTTTTAATTTGTAATTAACTAAAGTAGTACTTCATAAAGAAAAAAAATTTAAAAAATCTAAAGACGTCAGGTAAAAAAAAATATTCATATTTAGATCACTTGATATGGAATGACCCATTGACGCTATTAATAGTAAAATATTTTAAAATATGATCCCATTGTGATCCCAACTTGAAATTTGGTACAGATGTGGCTAAGAGCAAAGCAGACACATGGGCAGTTTTTGAAATATTTAAAGCACGCCGATTTTTCGGAAATGCGTTTTAAAGTATTGCGCTTGCGATCACATGGGTAAAATATTAACAAAAATCCTCTTGTGACATATCTGGTAAAAGCCTGTATAGTTTTGAGTAGAATGGTGTTTATTTTGTCTCTCTATCTTATTCCTAGCCTTAGTTATGAGGAGAAACGTAAAGGCAGGCAACAGCGAAATTCGCACTTTTTCCGAACTTTGAAAATCATTTAAAAAAAAATAAATTTTTTAAAAAAATTTTCTCTTCACATTTTGCATTGTCTGACATGCTATTATCAAATAACAAAATCTCAAAAGAATTAAAAATATAGAGGTAATAATCATTGGTTCACTTGACATGGAATGACCCTTACAGCATCACTGCCCAGGTGGTCCAGTCCCGCCTGCGGGGACTAATCCTTCTAAGCCGCAATACCACCGACCACCGGAGGACTGTGTCGGCGCTGGTGAGCATCACCAGACTCAGCAGGTGGCGTTACAAAGACAACTTGTAAATAATCCCCTGTAAATACCCCTTAGTATTGAGGTGACCCCCAGGGCAACGGCCTCGGGATGGCCACCCGTGACTTCCCTGACTGAAGAGAGCTGAGTACCCCCAGCGCTGGGGCGCGTCACTGAGATAATCTTATATATGTGCCCCTGTTATGTACAATTTAATTCCTGTTTCTGATTATGAACAGAACACGGTCTGATCATACTATATCTCCTGAGAAGGGGAGGACGCAAAAAACTATAAAGACATTACAGCATGGGATCACAGCTGATTTCTTTTTGTATGGTAAAATGTTTCTCTCCCTGTTTGTAAAAAATCTTTCACCTTAAGAAATAATTATTTGTGATCCTGTGCTGTAATATCTACCATATATACCGTATCCTATTTCATCCTCCCCTGCCCAGGAGATGTGGTATGATCAGATCGTGTTCTGTGCACAGATTGAAACAAAAATTAAACTGTAAATAGCAGAGAAACATATATATGATTATCTCAGCACTGGAAACTTTTGGAATTTATTAATATTTCAAGATATATTGACTAAATTAAATTTTTAATGAACTTTATGGGTAAGCCCCTTTAAATGCATTCGCTCATTTCTAAGAGCTGCAGTATAGTGAGCTAGAACACTTAGGCTGGTTTCACACTAGCGTTTTATTTTATTAGAGGGATGTAGGTCTTACCTGCATCACCCTAGATTTCTCCAAGGCCTCCTGAAATGTGTAAAAACTGATGCCCATGCACTGGTAATATCACTGATTCATCTTATGTATCAAAGATAATACTGGTGTGGGAACATACAGTTTTTTCCGTCTCTGTACTAGTTTCCCCTGGATGCGGAGCCAAATGATATGCCCACCAGGGGCATGTCATTTGGAACTGCGTTCTGGGCATGTGTAGTTCCAAAACCTGGATCAGGGGGTCCAGATCAAATGGGATCCGGAGTCTGCTGGAGGACCACAGTATTTGTTGATTCAAAACTTGACCTTAATACTACTGTAAGGCCCTCCAACCAAGATATCGTTCAGACAAAAAACCCCAGGAGTTAGGCCAGATACTTTGCAATCAAAAACAAGCCTTATTGAGACATAATTAGGTCAGCTTAAAACAGAGATGTTATACAAAGCATACACACAAGCCGGAGACCCTCCAGTATAATCACATAAGTGCAAAAATAAATCTAATCCATCTCTTGGCACAATAGCCCACCTGTTCATAACATTGCGACATACCCCTATGTACATACCAAGTGGTTACAATCATGGAAACAATAAAAGCAATGTACTGGGTCAGAGTAACATCTACCTGCTTGTGGCTGCCTCCCCTCGACCACAGTAGAAGTGGGCACACATGGAGGAGAGACAACAGAATGGTCGCGGCAATAAGTAGGTTGGCATTTCAACAGGGACGCCAAAGTTACATAATGCTTCAGTGGGTTTATGTATTCCATCGAAAAATTTGAAAGTGGCTCGAACATGAGTCCGAAACCCCGAACTTGGAATGTAAAGTTATGGGATGGGGGCTAGGAGGCAGTAAAAGAAAGAAGATAGTTATTAAAAAGCATTATACTTATCGGTGTCCACCTGCTTGTTCTTCCAGGGCCGATCGTTAACTTTCTGGATATTCACTACAGAGGGACACAACAGCCAATCACAGATGCTGTCACAGAGAATTGGCGCACCAAAACCACAATGTATTTTTTGCCGTGGATTTCATGCTCTTTTGGTGCAATTTTGGCACAAAACTGCATGCATTGTGTTCAATGTGGTCATCTGCATCTCCTGGCCCAAAAAAGCACCTAAACCACAACACGGTTTTTGCCGCAGATTTCATGTTTTGTGGTGCATTGTGTTCAATGTGTTCATCTGCATCTACAGGCCCAAAAAAAGCACCAAAACCACAATATAGTTGAGCCCTTTTTATAAAATTATTCCTTGAAATAATTTTTTAAAAAATTATGTGGGGCTTCACCATATTTTTGTATGCCAGCCAGGTACAGCAGGCAGGTACAGGCAGCCCCCTACCCCCAGCTGCCTATTTTTACCTGTCTGGAAACCAAAAATATAGATAAGCTCTTTTTTAAATTATTTCATGAATTTCATGTAACAATTAAACAAAATGACTTTGGGCTTAGCTGTATTTTTTATTTCAAGACAGGTACAACTAGGCAGCTGGGGGCTGGAATCCTCCGCGCAGGGTGGCCTATGCTTTTTGGGGCCTCCCTGTTAACAATTGCAGCCTGGAGCAGTGCCAGAAAAGGGTACATTCATAACAGCACCATTTTCTGGCACTGTACCCTGACTTCTTCAGTGGCCCTGGTGGTGTTGGCACGCTGGGTAATAAAGGGGTTATTGCCAGCTTTGTATTGGCTGCTGGCAGTAAGCCTGAAATTTATAGTGTAAGCAGTAAAAAAAACACAACACAGAAAAAACATTTAGAAATAAAATACAAGACAACCCTGTTTCCCATTTTGAATTAACAAAAACACCCTTCCCTCCAACATAATCCACAGGTAACATCTTAAGCTCTGCTGCATATCTCTGTGAGCAGACTCCCATTCTTTGTGACAGCGTCTGTGATTGACTGTTGGTCCCCTGTGCAGTGAATATCTAGATAATGAGCAGCACCAGGAGAACACACAGCGGGACGGCGGGTAGGTGGGATGTGGTAAATATAATGCTGATTAATAACTATTTTCTTTATTATTACAATTCCCTTACCCCCGAACCCAAACCCGAACTGTAACACAGACTTTTTAGGAAAGTCTGTGTTCAAGATTTGTGCCCGAACACTAGGTGTTTGGTACGGACCCAGAACTTTACTGTAAAGTTCGGGTTCGCCCATCACTATCCAAGATATATTTTATAAGTACATTTTTAATATAGTAAAATCATCAGCATATGGACAAATACAAATTGGGAATGTAATAAATTGTTTAAATTACTCACGACTTCATTGTGACAGTGCAGAGGCAAGAATCAAAATCTAACTTTTAGTAAATGTACTAGTCATTTTTTGATGGATGATTACAACATTTCTAAACTTTATAAGTGTCTGTTTCAATTACCATTTTTTTCCAGCTGTCAATGTCGTATTTTTACCTCGAGTGAGCAACATACCTTGTACATGCAGTGAACCATCTTTTTTTCTTTAAATGCTCCCCCCTGTCAACATCATAAAAGAACATCATCATGAGTTATTGCCTTGAAACTTGGTTCACACATTTCTAGTTTCAAAGTTTTATTAAATTGTTCAGCAGTGAGATGTTCCTCGGAGAGTTCACACAACTCACTACCTCTTCGGCCTCTTATGAACTTGAAAGGACTCTAAACTTAAAAGTGAATCAGCACATATAATACCAATAAGTATACACTTGTTTATTTCTTATTCTAAAGGCTTTAGTTAGCTCCTGGAAGAAACAGTCTTGTAGAAATATCCCAAATAAAAGGGGTTAGACCTACCCTATATGAATTGTAGCCAATGCCTATGGGTGAGCTACGTACTATGAACAGATCTTCAAGTAAACGATGAGTGATGTGATCATAACTCATATCTAGGAAACAATATCAGGCAACTGTATACACGGGACAAAATGTTTTAATGAATTTGTTGAATATCTATAGTTGCATAATACCATGGAACATTGCGCCTTGTTTTCGCACAAATAGATACGGTAATCTGATATGTAGCTGTGTTCCATGGTCAAATCTCATAAGTGCCTACCTAACTCTAGGATGACCTCTTCAGAGATCTCGGAACTACGCTGTGTATCTATCAACGTCAGGGGACTACATAGCCCGGGAAAGAGATCCATACTAGCTAATTGCCTGAGGAAGGAACGCATACATGTAGCCTTCCTTCTACAGACACACCTTTGCACCTTCAAATCATTCAAACTGACCAGTCCCTGGTCTCCCGACACCTAAACAGTCATTCACCTGATCTGAGGTCCCGGGGTACTAGCATACTTATTTCTCGCTCCGTCCCCTGGGAACATGCAGACTCATGATGTGACCAGAAGGGAAGAAAGCTGTTGGTTAAGGGACGTACTGCATCGCAGTTATTCACCTTTGCCTCACTATACCTCCCCAATACGAACCAAGTGACGGTATTGGCGAATTTTCTAGAGCAGATTGGAGAATTTGCCAAGGGCCTACTGGGGGAGAGCTCAATATTGCTCTTAACCCTGATCTTGACACTTCATCATGCTCGCACGCCTGCTCGCTAGCCATACTGCGTAGACTTAAACAACTCTTACACGAACATCAACTGATAGACTACTGGAGGCTGCTTCACCCAAATGATAAAGGTTACTCATACTACTCCTCTGTACACTATTCCTATTCTAGGATTGATTACTTTTTTATGGGACACAAGGATCTACACCTGATCAAGACAGCAGACATAGGTTCTATCACCTTCTCAGACCACGCCCTTTGCACACTCATGATCTCCTTGCCGGCTCCAATTTCTCGGCTGTGGCACTGGAAACTAAATGCCTCACTACTGGAGGATCCGGTCACTGCACGGGAGATGGAGCAGGCATTGAGAGACTACTTCTCTGACAATGTTTCCCCTGAGGCTTCACCGAGTTCCATTTGGGAGGCCCATAAGTCTGTAATCTGGGGCTTACTGATTAAACATGGGACAAGATTGAAGAAAGAAAGAGATAGTGAATTGTACTCCCTGCTCTCTCAATCTCGAGATGACTCACAAGTGAAGACTCCAGAGGGAGATAGGTCTGAGCTATGCAGGGTTAAGAGGGAACTCAGCAACCTCCTAAATAAAAAAGTGAAATACTGGTTGGCGAAGTGCAGGCGGTATTTCTACGAATTCGTAGATAAGACGGGCAGGCTGCTGGCGGGAGCTCTGAGGCAACAGAGGACTAGAACATTCGTTTCAAATATAGGAGAGTCAATAAAAACGAACATTGCCCAACCATCCAGTGTAATAGCAGATGCTTTTAGAAAGTATTTTGCTGCACTATACCATGTGGATGGTCGCAATCCTCTGACACTCTCCCCAACCTTTCTTCCTAAAATCAAAGAGTACCTTAGATTGGCCAATATCCCTAAACTTAATTCGGTAGATGTTGAAGGGCTCGAACTTCAAATTACCGACCAAGAATTACTCATAGCCATAAAAACTGTAAAACATGGTAAGGCACCTGGCCCAGATGGCTTTTCTTCGATTTACTATAAAAACCTGAAGAATCTACTGGCCCCACATCTACTTAGATTTTTTTAATGATCTGAAAAACGGACATAGACCACATGCATACTTACTGAGAGCGCATATTTCTGTTATCCCCAAGGCAGGCAAAGATCCAGCCCAGTGTGTGAGCTATCGACCAATTTCACTTTTAAGCGAGGATTTGAAGTTGTTTGCGAAGATCATAGCCACAAGGCTTGCTCCCTTATTCACGGGGGTGATTCACCTTAACCAGACAGGTTTTATGATGGGAAGAGAGGCACGGGACAACACCATTAAGGCGGTCAACTTGGTCCATGGGGCTAGGTGTGGTGGGAGCTCCCTCTCTACTTTTGTCTACGGATGTTGAAAAAGCATTTGACAGGGTTAACTGGACTTTCATGAGGGATACCCTCCTGCACCTAGGCCTGGGATCCAATATGATGCATTGGATCATTTCTCTTTACTCTATCCCATCGGCCAGTGTCAGGGTGAATGGCTGCCTATCTGAACCCTTTGACATTTACAATGGCACTCGCCAAGGATGCCCCTCTCGCCATTGATCTTTGTCCTTACATTCGAACCACTCCTCAGGAGGATTAGAGCTAACCCGACATTACGGGAATCGCCTCTGGTGTCACTACACAGAAGGTGGCAGGGTCTGATGATGACCTTTTATTCTTTGTAACCAAGCCCACCGATTCGTTCCCAAACGTGATGGCTGAGATCCGCACAATCCCAGCGCTCCAATTTCAAAATTAACTTCCAAAAATCGGAGGTTTTGAATGTCAATATTCCTAACTCTACAACCACCTACCAACAGTCAGCCTTCAGCTTTTAAATGGAGTACTCGGTTTATAAACTATCTTGGAGTTAAGCTGACTGCCAACCCAGAGACTCTTTTCAGACACCATTAGGTTGGTGGAGATGTCTCCAGATACATCACCTCTTGCGTACACTACACCCAAAGCAATGCTATGGTCACCCAAAGACACAGTTTGAAGTGCTATGCACTGACTCTGGCCCTGTACGACATACTTTATCATGGGTTTATGCTTTGATGGTGTCCCCCCAGACCAGAGTCCTCCCACCGATTTGAGAGTCAAGTTTTCCGAAGCGCAAATATCGCGTATCTGCCATCTTGCTGATAGCGCTTCCATTAGCTCCAAATATCAGGAGGCTGAATACAAACTAGTGTCCAGATGGTATATGGTATAGAGTGCTTGAAAAAATGCATGCTATGTATCCTGAAGCAGATAATACCTGTTGGAGGTGTAAGAGAGAGATTGGCTCATTGGTCCATATTTTCTGGGAATGTGAGGCGCTAAAACCCTTCTGGCAAGGGGTGGAAGACATAACGCAGCAGGTTACTAATTATGTGGATCCTCTGACTCCGACTGTTACTTTGCTACACCTTAATGAAACCCCTATCTCGATTTATAAAAAATCACTATTGAAATTCTTTATTATTGCAGCGAGAGTTTGCATCCCTGAGCTTTGGGGCAAAACTCTTCCGCCACAACTCTCACAATGGGTCGGCAAGGTAAATTAATTGATGTATGTGGAGGACTTGACTGCGTCTATACATGACACTTACATGAGGTTCTGGACCACCTGGTCAGGCTGGTTGGATTTCCAACAAACCACCAGATATGGCCAGCTGCTGGCTGGTGCAGAGGACTAGGACTCGGATCGCTGATCTCTCACCTGCCCTATAAACATTCTCACCCCACCTACCCTCTCCCTTCCCTTCTTAATTATGTATGTCTTGTTCTACTCCCACCTCATACACTTGCAACCCAGATCTTTTTATTTTACTTATTTTACTAACTTCCACTCTCTTCTTCGACTTGCACTGTAAATGTAAAATGATGCTTCAGATAACATGCACGGTTATGTGAGAATCCTCTGATTAGGTTGTGTCAGTGCAAATGTCAGATGGTTTAGTCTTGCAGATTACTACCAAGTAGTCTTTACATTTGCCTATATGCTAGCAGCCAAGGCAGCTTTCAATGTTTGCAATTGTTCACTGTAACTGCCTGCTTTTGAGGGCAAATAACCTTACACTGAAGTATCTTACTTTCTGTATATGTTTAAACTCTTAAATAAAGAATTATAAAAAATATATATATCACAAGTGATATTCTTTATTCAAATATATAAATTCATAAAGTATTGTACAAAAATATAAAATATTTTCATTGACACTGTAGAAGCCTCCCAGACTATTTTTCTTCTCGTGTTTTTATCAAATTTTGAGGCACATCAAATAATTTCTTGATGACCATTTCCATAATGTTCCATAGTGCATAGGCCTTAAATATTTTTGGTATCCTTCTCCTGACTGATAACTTTCAGCAATGGGATTCCGATGTTGTCTAGTAAGCAGTATATGGATCTTTACCTTTGCCCTAAAATGCAATGAAGAAAATATCAGGGAAATCACATTAGAAAAGCTTAACTGTGTGTTGTTAATCAGAATAAGTAATGGCAACTGTGCAGTGACTACCAAATAACTTGAGTTTTGTATGTGATTGGGTGATTATCAAGACAACTACACCCCCAATTAATAGAGGACAGTCATACTTATTTAACCACTTTATTTTATTTTTTATTTTTTATATTTATATTTTTCCACTAAAAATGATTTAATTTTGTTTCCCAATGGATTTTTACATTTTTACAGAATATGGGTGACATTAAAGAGGTAAAAAGTTCTGAAAAGTATGTATGCTCTTGAAATGGTTCTTGTACATGTCAAAGACCTAGCATTTTAAAAGAGGTGTGCACACACATACTTTATTTTCTGGAACAATTTCAAGGGTGCCGACACCTTTGTCCATGGCCGTATAGTATACCTTTATAAGTATATACAAGTATGTGTGTGCATATATAAATATACATATATATATTTATATATAAATATACATATATATTTATATATATATACTAGATGGCGGCTCGATTCTAAAGAATCGGGTAGTCTAGAATCCATATATAGTTTATTTACTAATAGTTACGGGAGGGCGGTGAAATGAATTGTGTGTATATAGGCGGCTTTGTGGGTAGCAGAGTATACGGTGGCTCAGTGGTTAGCACTGCGCGGTGGCTCAGTGGTTAGCACTGCGTGGTGGCTTAGAGGTTAGCACAGCGCGGTGGCTCAGTGGTTAGCACTGCGCGGTGGCTGAGTGGTTAGCAGTGAGTGCGGTGAAAGTGGTCAGCGCAGTGCCATGGGCAGAGTGGTCAGCACAGTGCCGTGGGCAGAGTGGTCAGCGCAGTGCCGTGGGCAGAGTGGTCAGCGCAGTGTCGTGTGCAGAGTGGTCAGCACAGTGCTGTGGGAAGAGTGGTCAGCGCAGCGTCGTGGGCAAAGTGGTGAGCGCAGCGCCGTGGGCAAAGTGGTGAGCGCAGCGCCGTGGGCAAAGTGGTGAGCGCAGCGCCGTGGGCAAAGTGGTGAGCGCAGCGCCGTGGGCAAAGTGGTGAGCGCAGTACCGTGGGCAGAGTGGTGAGCGCAGTGCCATGGGCAGAGTGGTGAGCGCAGTGCCGTGGGCAGAGTGGTGAGCGCAGCACCGTGGGCAGAGTGGTGAGCGTAGTGTCGTGGGCAGTGGTGAGTGCAGTGCCATGGGCAAAGTGGTGATGCAGTGCCGTGGGCAGAGTGGTGAGCGCAGTGCCGTGGGCAGAGTGGTGAGCCCAGTGCCATGGGCAGAGTGGTGAGCGCATTGCCGTGGGCAGAGTGGTGAGCGCATTGCCGTGAGCAGAGTGGTCAGCGCAGTGCCGTGGGCAGAGTGGTCAGCGCAGTGCCGTGTGCAGAGTGGTCAGCACAGTGCCGTGTGCAGAGTGGTCAGCGCAGTGCCGTGAGCAGAGTGGTCAGCGCAGTGCCATGGGCAGAGTGGTCAGCGCACACACACACACACACACACACATACACACATACACACACACACACTCCGCTATACTTACCACAGGCCCTGCGTCTTCCCCGCCACCTGGATCCTCAGTGGACATGTCGCCGCCCCGGACGACTGGATCGAATATCCGGACGCCATATTGGATCCAGTAGTTTGGGGGTGGCGACATGTCGACTGACGATATAGGCGGTGGATGCAGGGCCGGTGGTAAGTATAGGTGTGTATAGGTGTGTATGTGTGTCCCCGCTTACGGCTGCCATCTTGCTTCACCCTCAACGGGTGTAAAGCTCCGGTGACGTCACCGGACAAAGTGACGGAAGTGGCGGACAAAGTGACGGAAGTGCGTTCGGCTTTTATATATTAGATAAATATATGTATATTTATATACGCACCCATATACATGTGTATACTTATACATGTATACTATACGGCCATGGATTAAACGTGTCAGCACACTTAAAATTGTTCCAGAAAATAAAGTATTTCTCCCAGGTTTTGTTATGCTCATGTTTGGCTGCTTTCACATCAGCGGTAATCGCTGATCGGGCATTTTGCGGTGAAATAAACGCAACTGCCGCGTTTACCGCATAACGGCGCAGTGCGGTTCACCGCGGGAAGCCCCCTGCCCAAAGCTATGGGGCTTGCGGCAGGTGCCCCCAGTGCTTCTCATACATTGCTCTGCCCTAATGAAGTTTACTGCAAAGTACTGGGAATACACATTCACCAGGAAAAGCCCAAAAAGCGCCCAAATACCCCGGAAATAAAGCAGGAAACTAGGGATTGCAGT
>JARQOC010000004.1:132488273-132619999 GCA_033576535.1 Allobates femoralis
CCACACTGCACAGGAATGACGCACTAGAAATGCACTAGAAATGACGCACCGAAAGCTGCGTCGTTAAGTGGTGACGTCACTCTCGGAAAGCATTGCGGTTAATATAAAATGCCATCAGGTTGAGCTCAGTTACCGGGCGCTATCCCCGCTGGCTCATTCATTCGGTGGGGCTAGCGTCCGGGTTACTGATCTCACCCTGACAGTAGTGGAAAAATAACTACAACACTTTCCAAGGGTGACATCCCCACTTACAGCACAGTGCAGACTGAAATCGGAGCACAGCTGTAAGTGAAAGAAACTCTCACTTCATGGCTGTGCTCCGATGTCATTCTGTGACTGCTCATCTCTGCCAGCTGACAGTGTTTGTCTGATGGCAGATGTAGCAGAGCTGAAGAAGATAACAAGATGTGGATTATGTCTAATTTTTTTTCTAATAAAGAGGGAGTCCCTGAATGTGTTTTGTGTTTTATTTCTAATAAAAAAAAATTCCGTGTGTTGTGTTTTTTTTAATGTTTACTAGAAATTCATGGTGGCCATGTTTCATTTGGCGTGACATGAATTTCAGGCTTAGTACCAGCTGACAATAAAAAGCTGGTATTAATCCCATTATTGCCCAGCATGCCACCCACCACCAGGGCCGCTTGAAGAGCCAGTTAAAATGCCTGGAAATGGAGATATAATTAATGTGCAATTTCCAGAGGCAGCTGCGGCTGCGGTTTTCAGCATGAGGGGCCTTACCAGGCTGAGAATCCTAGCCCCCAGCTGTCTGGTTTTACCTGGCTGGCAATCAAAATATGGTGGGAGTCCACGCAATTTTTTAAATTATTTATTTGAAAAATTGTAAAAAAAAAAATGGGTTTCCCTGCCAAGGTAAATCCAGGCAGCTGGCTGCCCGTAACTGTCCACTTTATCTGTCCTGAGAATAAAAAATACTGCAGAGGGCTACATCTTTTTTTATTATTTATTTATTTTTACACTAGCATATGTGTAAGGGGCCCAACAGCCAATCAAAAATGCCAATCACACAGAATGGACATCTGTGATTGGCTGCTGGAACCAGCCCATACATTCTACCATACTTTAATGTATGGGCTGATTGCAGATTACTCGAAGATCCAACCACAGATGCCTATTCTGTGTTACAGCATCTGTGACAGGCTTTTAGGCTCCTTACATGTAGTAGTGTAAAAATAAATAAATAATAAAAAAATGACATAGCGCTCGCACAGATAAAGTGGACAGCTACGGGCTGCCACTCCCAGCTGTCTGGTTTTACCTTGGCTGTCAATCAAATTACAGGAAAGCCAATTATTTTTAAAATTATTTAAATAATTAAAAAAAAAAATGTGTGAGCTCCCACCATATTTTGATTGCCAGCCAGATAAAACCAGGCAGCTGGGGACTGGGATTCACAGTGTGGTAAGGCGCTCTGAGCCCCCCACGCTGAAAACCAAAACCCAAAGCTGCCCCTTGAAGTGGCGCATTTATCACAGTGCCATTTCCAGGCACTTTACCCAACTACTCTAGCTGCCATGATGGGGGTTGCATGCTGGATTATCATGGGGTTAATACCAGCTTTGTATTGTGAGCTGGTACTAAGCCCAAAATTCATGATATCACACCAAATTAGACATGGCCACTATGAATTTCTGGTAATTAGTAAAAAAAAACAACATAGAGAAATTTTTTTTATTAGAAATAAAACACAAAACACATTTAGGGACTCCATCTTTATTAGAAATTGTCTGATCGAAGAAGTACAAACTAGAGTATTTTATTTAATCGAACGTCTTTGTAAATTTATTTACTGTATTCATTTAGGTTATGCTACTACTTGTGGTGTTTACATTTTATTAATAAAAGAGTTTAGGGGGTAATGAGGGAGGGAAGGAGGGAGGGGGAAGGGAACTTGGGAGTACACAGGTTAAAAATGTTTTTTGTAGGTTACAGATACTCATATATTCTGAAATTATCCAGAATTGTTTTTTCTAACCTTGTATGCTATTAAAACTAATAAAATATATTTAAAAAAAAGAGTTTAGTGAAACAACATAGCTGGATTTGGAAGTATATGATAAATCTATTATAATTACTCTTCATAGAATAATTCATTATACTAGATTGTAATGTATTACTTCAGAACAAAAAATCAAATAGGAGTAAGGCCAAATCAATTGCAATATCAATTTATTAAAAAACAAAACACCGTGTAAATGACCATGTCAAATGGTACGCAGAAGGAAGACCACATGAAACAATTAAAAGCTCAATCCAATTCAACCATCAGGTATACCAAACAACATATATAATCAAGAAGTAATAAATGCCCCAAAACTGGGTGCATCCAGTATACCAAAGGTGAGGAATCAATATAGATTACAATCATGGGTCCATTTACCTTACTGCGACAGCCCCCTGACGCGTTTCGCACCAGCTTCTTCAAAAGGAGGGCATTTATTACTTCTTGATTATATATGTTGTTTGGTATACCTGATGGTTGAATTGGATTGAGCTTTTAATTGTTTCATGTGGTCTTCCTTCTGCGTACCATTTGACATTGTCATTTACACAGTGTTTTGTTTTTTAATAAATTGATATTGCAATTGATTTGGCCTTACTCCTATTTGATTTTTTGTTCTGAAGTAATCTTGAGTTTTGGAGGGCCTTTTACCCCTCTGGGTGGTTTGAATAAATAGATTGTAATGTAATGTGATTGTATTAATATACATAAACTTTCTGTAAGTTAATTTATTCAATATGTAAATATTGCTGCATATTTATTATGTATCATATTGAAAACCTTTAATAAAATCATATGAACAAGAGAAAAAAATCTGACGTAATCCACATCTTCTTATCTTCTTCAGCGCTGCTACATCTCTCTGCTATCAGACAAACACCGTCAGCTGGCAGAGATGAACAGGCACAGAACAACATTGGAGCACAGCCATAAAGTGAGCGCTTCTTTCACTTACTACTGTGCTCCAATGTCATTCTGCACTGTGCTGTAAGTGTGGCGCCCTGCTCACGCAGGTAGCCACAGACTTCTCTAATGCACAGCTGGGTTTCCACAGCAGGTACCTATTACATACAACACCTTCCACCCCGGCACAGTAAGGGGAGCACCACTTGCTGTCCTTAGGCAAAATCCCCTATAAATACTAGTGCTGGGGGTGGAGTTAGTTAGAGTGTGCAGACGTTAGGAGAGCTGCGAAGACGTCCCGTAGTCGGTGCTGCGATTAGGCCCGAACCAGTGACCTGGACTGGCCCTTCTACGTCCCGCAAGCCTGAGTGGGACTGAAGGCAATGAGCTTAGGACAGAAAAGGGAAGAAAGAACTTGAAGAGTTCGTCCCAGGAGAAACAAAAGATATTGGAAATCTGCACCTGTGGGACACTATAGAACCACAGAAAATCCCATCACACCATGGAGGCTTCGGCTACCCAGTATCCTCTGTGGGTCAATAGAGGGAATCAAACACAGCAAGGCAAAGCCGCAGTGTTCAGAGAAGGTAACCCGGAGACCGCACAGGAGAAGAGGAAGACACTATAGTCAGGAAGAGAGAGGAGGCAAGTCAGGCTGCAAGCAGGCTGTGCTTCAGATACTACTACAAGGCAGAGGAGCTCTTATACCCACTTGCTGTGGGACCCACCGTGCAACCTGTCCACCTGTCAGTGCCCTGGACCGATTTACCTGCTTAACAACAGTAAAAGGTAAAAGAGACTTTCCTGCATGTGTGTATCCTTCCTCTCCACTCCCAATACCCCCATAGACTGCTCCAGTACTCCCTATACAATCCCAGCTCCACTCCAAGCTGTCCCTCCTCACTACGCTGCCCCGGAGGTCCAGTCCTACCTGCGGAGGACTACACCATCTCAGCCACAATACCACCGACCTCCGGTGGACTGTGGCAGTGCTGGTGCTACTCACCAGAAACTGCAGGTGGTGTCATGGCAACAAACTGTAAATAATCCCTTATAAATAAAAACCCCTTTTTAAAAAGATACCCCAGGACACGAAGTCAGGCGTGGCCACCATCCCCCGTGACAACCGGAGAGTTAACCCTTGCCGCCTGATGTCCGAGTACCCTAAAGCCTGTGCGCTACATAAGCAGTAACATCACCCTTGGAAAGAGTTGCAGTTACTATGGCAACGCTGTCAGTGTGAGATCAGTAACTCAGATTCTAGCCCCACTGAATGAATGATGCAGCGGGGATAGCGTCCGGTAACTGAACTGAACCTAACGCTGTTGCGATAGTAATCCCAACGATTTCCATGGGTGACGTCACCCCTTTATGACACAGCTGTCAGTGCTTCATTTTCGGTCCTGTGCAGTGTGAGGGGTGTATTGGTGTACAAGCTGGCTCCAGAGCATGCGCAGTGTGCATTCCAAAGTCGGCCAGTACACCTAATACCCCCCACAATGCATCAGACTGGAAATGAAGTGAGGCTGGCGCGTCTTCACAAGAAAGAAGGAGGCAGGCATTTTAAGTAAGGAGTGCCGTCCTGAATGAATGACCACATCCACTGGGTTGTGACTTCAGCAGCGATTTCCTCCACACTTTTACTTCCTCATGCAACCATCTGTAAGATTTCGCCTGAGCATCCCTATACACTGGAACACTGCACCCCAACATGTCCGAATATCTCCTACACTCTGAACTTTCAGGCGGAACATGAAAACCCATCTCTCCAGAACACCTTAAAGCCTGCAATGACCCTACTGCCACCTGACCTGGTGCTCCACCACCACCTGACCTGGTGTTCCACCACCATCCGAGCCGGTGCTCCACCATCATTGGAGCTGACATAACCCACTGTCTCCCTCCCAAAGGCCCTATAGAATGTAAGTCCACAAGGCCAGGGTCCTCTCTGCCCTCTCTACCAGTCTGTCACTGTTAGTTTGTTTATTGTATTTTTAACTTGTTTTGTATGTTACCTTTTCTTATGTACAGCACCATCAGTTGTGCACTATAAATACATAAATAATAATAACAATAATAATTGATAATACATGCCATGATACCCAGAAGTCCAGCATGAATCAAGACGACTGAAGATTTGATGCAAGTGGTGGGGAATTAGAAGATGCAGAGAGGGCCTGATTAGAGGCAATGAGTAGTAGAAGGACTGAGAGGTATATATAATGACTTTCTCTATTTTTTACATATTATGTTAATTATTCTTTGGGATGTGGTTAAACCCAAGAACATAGTAAGGTACATTACATTCGCAAATGTTAACTTCTCTGCAAATAGAGTTTCACAAATAAAGGCGCGAACAGACAAATTTGAATCTAGCTTTAACCGCTCATCTCTAGTAGAGAGATACAACTAAATGGCTTAGTACATGACTTTCAGTAATGCAGATATTTTACCAATAGCGCACATTGAGTGGTTAGATGTTCTAGTCAATAACGTACCAAAGAACTGAAATATCTGGGGTATTGTAAATTGCATGCAGTATGTACAAAGGTTTAGACAGCCCATTGTAAGTTGTATATACTGTAATGGCTATATCCTAAGAAAGCAGTGCATTAGAATTGCCATTATAATGGTGACAAAAAGAAGACAAACCGTGGTTGGGAAGATGCTAAATATTCTAACAAAGGCTTGTATGTTCTTTTTTTTATTGCCTTTATTAAGAGATCCTTATTATATAAAAAAAATTAAATGTTAAGAAGCGTATGTAGCACTAGCAATAATAGTATATGCAATGTCAATGGATCTACAATGTAGACGAGCTATGTCTAATGGAAAAATATAATGTTCCTAAAGACATAATTTCCAAAGTAACAATAATCAAAATCAATGTATCTATCCTGCATATCTTAATACATTTTATGATCATGGGGGATTGGATGCAGGCAATACATGTTAGCCATAGAACTGCCCAAGGTACAGATTTTAGGGATGTGCATTGTTATTTAGTAATTAGCAATATTGAGACTGTCTTCTTTTACATCCCAGAACTAAGAATTTACATTCCATACCACCAGTTGAAATTACATTGAATACAGATGTCATTTTTTTGAGGAAGTGCAATTGCGATCTGAACTGTGAAGTCAACCCAAAGAGAAGGTGCGTAACTTGCTTTTAAAATGTTTCATCTAGTTGTCAACTTTTCAATATAAACCTAAAATGGTTAAACTCGAGAAAAAAAATTACCAGTTCACTATAAATAAATCCAATCCACACGAAGCAAGATATAGGAGTTGTCAGGCCTTGCCCTTTATTCTATTCTAACAGTTTGTATGCAATTTTTTCTTACCGCCTGCAAAAATTATAGAGAAATGTGATGCTGGGAAGACCTGCCTTAGCAACCTATGGCCTCTGGTTCTGAGCTGACAAAAGTCTCAAGATATCTGACAGTAAAATATGCGAACAACAACTCAACAAACAAGAACACAGAGCTGACTGCTTCAATCATATTACCATCCACGACTAGAACAATATTGTTTCTTACTTTGCTCGCCTTTGTAAGAATAGAATATTGAGAGTCAGGATATGGCAGTGCTATCAGAATTACAATGGCGCAAGCAAAGGACTGGATAGGTAACCTGAAAATTAGCAATGGATTAAGGAAAAAATCATCAATAACATGATGATGAGAATAGCAATTATTTACACCTTCTACTTCAATGTCATGCATAAACCATTCATGACTCAATGATACTGTGGAAGCAGAAACTTGATGAAAATGCATAGTATAGGTTAGTATATCATATATTTTGAAATTAACACTAACTGGCTTAGTCAAATACTTTTAAAAGCTGATTCCCCGGAAACTGATTATTACAAATCTCTATACCGTAATGCCTTGAAAAAACATATGAAACACACCGAGGTAAACAACGGGTAACTAAGCAGAGCACGCTGCTTAGCTACCCAATATTTATCCTGGTTACCAGTGCTCGGCATCTAATGTGCGGCACTGGGCATTGGCTGGGAGGTCGCTGATCGTTGGTCTCTCGCTGTCACACATGCCGATGCATGCTGACCAGTGGGAGACCAAGGACCAAAAAATGGTCCTGAACGACTTGTACCGATCAGCGACCTCACAGCAGGGGCAAGGTCGCTGATGCGTATCACACACTAACATTGCTGGTGAGGTTGCTGTTATGTCACAAAACCTGTGACGTTTCAGCGATATCGCTAGCGATGTTGCTATGTGTGAAGTACCCTTTAGTCCATGAGAATGACTGAAATTTCCAGCATGGGGCAAATTAAGAATTCAACCTCATATGCCTGTGATCTAAGGCTGGTTTCACATAACGTTTTTGTGCCTGTCCGTGGGATCCGACTTTGAAGGGGGATCCCACGGACAGGCACGGATCCATACGGATCCCTGCAATCGGATGGCAAATAGCGGTCCCCTGCCTCTCCCTACTCCTGCCTCCTCCATCTTCTTCCCTCTCCTATTCTATATGATGTGCCCCCGCTATTCTATCTGTGTCCCCCGCTCTTCTATCCTCATCTATCCCTATCCTGTCCCCTGTCCTCTCCCTGGGTGTAAAAAAATAAAAAAAACTCCTCCGGGAGTATACATTACCTGTCACCGCTCCCACGCTGCCGCACGATCAGGGCTAAAGGACCTGTGATGATGTCAGAGTCATATGACCCGGTCAGCTGACCGGGTCATGTGACCGGGCTCTTACATCATCACAGGTCCTTTAGCCCTGATCGTGCGGCAGCGTGGGAGCGGTGACAGGTAATGTATACTCCCGGAGGAGTTTTTTTTATTTTTTTACACCCAGGGAGAGGACAGGGGACAGGATAGGGATAGATGAGGATAGAAGAGCGGGGGACACAGATAGAATAGCGGGGGCACATCATATAGAATAGGAGAGGGAAGAAGATGGAGGAGGCAGGAGTAGGGAAAGACAGGGAGATACGGAGCCGACATCGGATCTGAGGTGAACTCAGATCCGATGTCCATAGGCTCCTATGCTGTGGGCACATCGGACAGCCTCGGATCAGCAGTGATCCGAGGCTGTCCGATGTGAGTCACGGACACAAAATCGTAGCAGGCTACGATTTTGTGCCCGTGATTACATCGGATGGGATCGGATGGTGCCAAAATCGGATGCCAATAGTGGCACATCCGTTCCCATCCGATTCCCATAGGGGAACATAGGTCCGATTTCGGATCCGATTGTATCCGTTTTGAAACGGATACAATCGGATGACCGAAAATCATTATGTGAAAGCAGCCTAAGCCAAACCTGATTGACTATGCATTCTGTAACTGATGCTCTCGCCTTATTGGACTTTGATGGCCATCCATTCATGTAGCAACAACACTGTTTCTCTGTGTCTTATCAAACATGGATGTTACTTTCTGTGGATAACATAGTTTCCAAATTATGGGAAACAGAGAATCATTGTTCTATACCGTGAAAGATTACCTTCTCCATACAAATGACTCTGTGCCAACAAATAACACTGCTGAAAAAAGAACCTGGGTTGGAGACTTGTAATGTTGAAACCAAAGATCCAGCAATAAATACTTCATCATCAGAAAAATGAAATACTAATAATGTTAATATAAGAATTTCAACCTGAAACCATCGAAAAAGCCACACCTTTTTAAGATACATGTTTAATATTAACTTGCCAACTATTGACGAAGAGTCCAGCAGAACTGAACAGGATAAATCTGTGTTCTAGTTTACCTGATATTTGATTGATAGTGTATACTACGTAAGGGTCCCGTAACACTTGGCGACGTTCCAGCAATCCCGACAACGATATGACCTGGTAAGGATCGCTGGAACGTCGCTACTTGGTCGCTGGTGAGTTGTCAAACAGTCAGATCTACTGAACGATGCAGCAATGATATGGCGACCCGTATAACGACCTCAGCGGTCGTTGGAGCCCTGTCACACAGCAGCTAGTCTGATGACTCAGACCTACGTGGCTGACTTCTGAGTCGCCAACGAGGTCGTTGTTAAGGCGTCAAACACACCGATGCATGCTGGCCAGCGGGAACCCGACAATCAAAAAATGGTCCAGGCCATTCCGATACGATCGGTGATGTCACAGCGGTGGCCCAGTCGCTGCTACGTGCGTGTCAAACATAGTGAGATCGCTGGTGAGGTTGTTGTTGCGTTACAAAATCTGTGACGCAACAGCGATCTCGCTATGTGTGACGGAGACTTATGAGTCCAAGTAAAGAAACACTAAAAGAGCCTTTTATGTCCCTGGTCATGGGTAAGTTAGTAAAGGGCATCTTATCTAAATTTATCGCTATTGTGCATTCTATAAGGTTCATATAGATTTAATAAAAGATAATTTTAGTGTGAATCGCTACTCACATCATGCTTTACTCCTCCTCTTCTTCCAAGTGCCATAACTTTTTTATTTTCCTGTCCACAAGCGATTGAGGGCTTGTTTTCTGCAGGACAAGTTGAACTTTTGAATAACATCATTTATTTCATCCTGTTATATGGGGGAAAATTCCAAGTGTTAAAATTTTCATTGTTCTTGTTCACACTTTGGTAATATTGACCTATCAATAGGACTCTCTAGGTCAGTTCAATTACATAAATACCAAACATGATTTTTTTTTTTTTTTTTTTTAAATGTAAGTGCTGAAAAAATTTGGGAAGTTTGTAAAATAAAAAAAATAAGTATTTGACTGTGTTGTCATGTTCTGAGACCCGTAACGTTTTCCAATTTTGTGATCTCGGGCTGTGTGAAGGCTTGTTTTTTAATCCTTGATACAATGTTTTACTGATACCATCTTGGAGTAGATTCGGTATTTTGATTGCATATTATTGCAATGTTGTGATGCCTAAAAAAAACCCTAATTTTAGAGTTTCAATTTTTTTTTTGTTTGTTGATTACCGGTAGTATATTTAATTTTATATTTTGATAGATCAAACTTCTGCAATAACAAACATGTGTATTTCTATTTATTGCTTTATTTTTAATGGGGCAAAAGAAGGGTGATATGAACTTTTGTGCTTTTTTTGTTTTTTGATGTTTTTAAAAATATTTTCATTACTTATTACTTTGAGGACTTGAAGCTGTGATCATCTGATCACTTGTGCTATGCATAGCAGTGCATAAGAGACTCGTAATGACATGCAGTGGCTGCAATGGAAATTCTTTGCTGCCCCACGATCATGTCATGGGCACGCCAATGGGCACCTTGATTGACATACTGCCCTGTTAGTGCATGTTATTGACAGTAGCATTTGGCACGTTAACAGCCGAGGACAAAGCTTCACTCCATCCAAGGCTTATAGAGCCATCATATGCTGGTAAAGATGAGCGCTCATTATGCGAGCCCACATCAAAGTTTGAGAGTCAGCATATGAAGTACCAGTATGTCATATTTTGGTAAATGGTTTAAGGGGTTGTCCTGTACTTTTAAATTGATTACTTTGATAGAATTTGAATAGGAGTGGATGTTCAATAATTGTCACTTTACAGTTTACAGAGCTGTGCTGCCCACCACTTAACATGTTCACGGTGTGAGTGGTAGCCCAGATGTGCTCAGTTGTGGTGTAAAGTCAGCAATGGTGCCAGGTGTTATACCCACCAGCAATCTGTTTAGCACTTTTCCAAGATCGCTTAGGAGATGTTACACATAGCAATCGCACGTGCTACCTCCGACGATCCGGCGTTCCGGAAGTCGCCTGACAAATTGAAGAGTCGAAGTTGACGATTGCAGTTGCGGAGTCACACAGCACAACCACATCAGCAATGTGGGCGTACTGTTTGACCCAGCCTAGGACATAGGCGTACCTGAGTTTGCTTAACTGCGCCCAGACCACTCCGATTGGACGGCAAAAGAGTGTTACCACTGGTCAGCCGTCTCACACAACATGGTGCCGATATGGATGCAATTGCCCATTCTACCATCTCGCTACTGATGTCATTTGTCATGTGTAGCAGCTCCAGCAAGACACTGCGGTGTCGCCAAGCTGGCAGACAGGAACGCTAGTGTAGTGCAGTGTTTACTGCAAATATGTATGGACATTGTGTACATCTTCTGTTGAAATAGGGAAGCTGCACACAACAAGTATGTACATGTGTATGCACATTACATTACAAGTATGAACTATGTGTGTGCATACATGTATGTATGCATTTACAGATATGTACATATGTGTAAATCGGACACAATGCAAGTGTCCATGTTTGTGTATACATACCCATGTCTACATGCAGCTATCTGGATAGGGAAACCCACAGACAGCATACAGTGTGCGGCAAACCTCTACACCTGTGTACTGTAGATGTGCACACAATGGTGCACAGTATGTACGCTGAGGAGACTTCTACGTCCGCAAAGTAGTCGCCCGTACATAGTGGGTAAACACACTAGACGCCACGGCGTCACCTAAAATGCAAGACCACAACGCTCATGCGTCGGACATGGCAGACATATCTGCCAATTATTCTAATAAGGGGTTTGTCTACATTTTCATACATGTGCGACATGTAGGATGGAAGACTGCAGCTAGCATCACTGACGACTTGACATAGCACTTTTTGCCAGTACATACACTGTTGGTTAAGACGCTATATTTTTAGCGTCGTCAATACGCGCCTAGGCAATCCACAATAGTAAAGGAGGTTTTTAAAATGATTCGCCTTGTATACATGCATTTTCGGATAATTCAGAAGATGAAGAAGTCAATGAATGTAATGGTGTACGCACAGATAATCAAAGTTGGCTCCTTTACCAGGGCCATCCAATCGGCATACAATACTAGCCACCAATTGAAGTAGATGGGGTGCGGAAAACACAACCTACAGGCATGCCTATTGCCTTGGTTGCGCAACCAGTGAAATCGCAAACAATATCGTTGTTGTGGTGTCACACTGCCCAATCATGCCACATCGCTTATGCAACATCGCCATGTATAATGGCGTGAGCAAAAACCTGGTGACGTCGCTCCAGCGATTTATTGCATTCGCATCACCCTGTAACACGACACAACGCACTCAGGATATCAACTGCAATTCACCACACCACGTGACTTTTGGGCGATATTGCAGGCGATGTTGCGACGTGTAAGGGCACCTTAAGAGGCATTTCAACAGGATTGCCATGTATTTAGTTCCTTCCATATTCCCATTAACTCTGACAAGCTTCCCTGTCCCTTCTGAAGAAAAGCATTTCTACAGCATAATGTTACCACCACCATGTTTGAAAATGGGGTTGGTGTTTTCAGGGTGATGTGCAGTATTAGATTTTCTTCCACTTATACGTAGTCTTTTGCATTTAGCCCCAAAAATTCTACTTTGGTCCCATCCTGATCAGTGCACTTTTTTTTCCAAATGCTAGCTGTGTCCATTGCAAATACGACTTCTTATAGCTTGCTTTCAAAAATGGATTTCTCCTTGCCACTCCTCCATAAAGTCCAGATTTGTGGAGTACATGACTAATAGTTGTCCTGTGGACCGATTCTCCTACCTGAGCTGTGAATCATTGCAGCAATTCCAAAGTGACCATAGGGCTCTTGGCTGATTCTATATAAATAGTGCAGCCCTTGCTTGACATGTCAGTTTAGGAGGACGGCCATTTCTTGGTTGGTTTGCAGTTTTGCCATGCTCCTTCCATTTCTGTATGCTGGATTGAACCAGCAGAGTGAAATCTTTTTCTGCTAAGGGCCATTTGGGTATTATCACTTACCATACCAGTGCATTTAAGTTTGCGGGTGTCATGTTAAAAAATATGGAAAATTCATAGGGTATGAATACATTTTTAAGGCTTCTCTATGTACTGGAACCTACTGTATTTGTAGCTTTAAAATGTTCTTATTTTATTTTAATTTACCCACCACATTTATAATCTATTGGCATATTTCAATGTTTTTCTATCTATGACACTTATAAATATTTATTACACATATACAAATTAAACCGTAGCTGTCCATTCATACATCAGCACGACACTTGTTTATATTAAAGGACATGCTGGGCTATATTTCAATTGAACTGTTTTTTTAAGTTGCTGACATAATGATTTTTAAGATTATCATTTTTGTTTGCCTTTCCTGATTCTGCAGTGAATTGTACCTTGGAAAGCATTCAGTGTTCTCACTTAAACCTGGTTATGTTTACAGAAATAGAATTATGGACTGGAGAGCTCAACAGGAAGCTCTTGACTTTGGGTAAACATATCTAAAAGGAGTTTACATGAATGTTTAAGGCTATTGATCAACATAGCTAGACGGAAAGACAGAGATAGATAGATAGATAGATAGATAGATAGATAGATAGATAGATAGATAGATAGATAGAAAAATATAGAGCAGCACCTTCACAACAATGGGTGTAAATCAGTTAGGGCAATGCTTCTTTTGCCAAGTCATACACACCATAAAAAAAAACTGCAGCACTCCTTTCTTGAGGTTTATATCGCCTTTATTAGGCCTTCAGGACAGATGGCGAAATTTCGGTTTCAAACAACTTTCATCCAGCCCTGGATGAAGGCTGGATGAAGGCTGTTTGAAACAAAAACGTCGCCATCTGTCCTGAAGGCCTAATAAAGGCGATATAAACCTCAAGAAAGGAGTGCTGCAGTTTTTTTTCATGGTGTAGATAGATAGACACAGCAAAAAGAGAAGGCGGCACTCAAATAATTGTCGAAAAGAGTAGATAACAACCTTTCTCAAACAGCATGTGATAGCAGATAAGTTTAAATAGTTGTGCTAAGGCCTTGTCACACTTGGGGACGCACCAGCGATCCCGACAATGATGCGCCCTGGTAGGTATCGCTGGTGCGTCGCTACGTGATCGCTGGTAAGATGTCAAACAGTCAGATCTTACCAGCGACACAGCAACGATACGGCAGTCGTTGGGACCCTGTCACTCTCGGGCGTAGTATTGAGATCGTTGGTCATTGTCCCTGTCAAACACAGGGATGCACACTGACCAGCGGGAACTCGACGACCAAAAAATGGTCAAGAACAGTTTGTAACGATCAGCGATCTCACAGCAGGGGCCTGATCGCTGCTATGTGTCACACAAAGCGAGATCGCTGTTGAGGTCGCTGTTGCATCACAAAACTTGTGACTCAGCAGCGATCTCGCTAGCGATCTCGCTTAGTGTGACGGGGCTTTACATCATCATTTAATTTCAATCTCTTTAATATGAATATTAAAACGTATAATCCATAGTTATCAGTTGCCCAATAATCATAAAAATGTATTTAAAATGCAATCATTTACTACTAGTGATGGGCGAACCCGAACTGTTAAGTACGGGGTCCGTACCGAACACCTAGTGTTCAGGCACAGATTTCGAACACAGACTTCCCTGGGAAGTTCGTGTTACAGTTCAGGTTTGGGTTCGGGTTCAGGGGCAAGGAGTTGTAAAGAAAAGGAAATAGTTATTAAACAGCATTATACTTACTGGGTCCCGCCATCCCGCCATGTCTACTTCAGGGGCCACTCATTAACTTCTGGGATATTCACTGCAGGGGGACCCAACAACCAATCACAGACCAACAACCAATCACAAATGCTGTCACAGAGAATGGGCTTCTGTAATTGTCTGTTGGAGTAACCTGAAACCAGACCATACATTCTATCATCTACCCTGCTAGAATGTGTGGGCTGATTCCATATAACTCCAACAGCCAATCACAGATGTCTATACTCTGTGACAGAGTCTGTGATTGGTTGTTGGGTCTCTTTGCAGTGAATATCCCAGAAGTTAATGAGTGGCCCCGAAGTAGATGTGGTGGGATGATGGGATGGTGAAATCCAGTAAGCATAATGCTGTTTAATCACCTATCTTCTTTCTTTAACAGTGCCCCACCCCATGCCATAACTTTAATGTCCAAGTTCCAGGTTCGGACTCAAGTTTGAGTCATGCAGACAGAATGTTATTGGTACACTGCACCAAACTGGTGTCCAAAATATGCTACTGTGCAAAACTGCATATATATATTGTGAGGTAGCGCCGGGATTGCAAGACAAACGGCAGTGAGCCCGGTATCAGTTCATACAGTACCCGGATTTATTCATGAGGCACAGCAGTGGCACAAGCCTCCAGGTTTCGGGATGCAGCCGGGTACAATGCACACATCCACTGTTCAGTAACACGGTCCCTTCAGGTTAGGAGTTCTCTCTGGTCGGGGTCGCACTGGGCTCCCGGGTTAGGCCGTGTTGTAACAGCACATAGCCTCTCACAGCCCTGACCTGACCGCTCAGCAGCCTCTTCGGCCTCAGCTCAGGCTGAAGCTCTCCACAGAGAACTCCACCCGGTCTCCTAACCTAGCATTTAACCCCGTGTCTCCCTTCGGGGAAAACCTACAAGACCCGGCCTGGAGTGGAGCGTCCCTCTACTATATATTCCATTCCGGGTTCAAAACGTGACAGTGCACATTCTGGGGGACACATAGCGCCCCTCGCATATGATCCCCCTCACTGTCTCACAATATATATGCTGCGACAGTATGCAATTCACGCGCAAGACTCGCCAATGCAAGTCTATGGGTCTGAAAAAAATCACCCACCGCACATGGACAGCACACAGACCATCCTAGTGTCAACCGTTTTTTTCACAGATACATTACACTGGGGAACACAATTTTTTAGGAGTTAGGTCAGACAACTGTTCTTAATTAATTTTTGGATGCTGAATCCAGAAATGATCTCAGTTTTTCTCTATCACGTCAAGTTTTTGAACTATAGGATTTTTGTCTTCTCAAAAATATGTAAACTACTGTACCTAAAAAGTGTTTTGTTTTTTTTAAATAGTACAAATATGAACAAAAAATGAAATATATAAGAAATAGGCATGACAAATATTTTTTTAACACTATCATGTTGCCACGTAGCTTTATATGAGTCGAATTGTAATCAGATAACAAGTCTTATTACAGATATCAGTGCAATTGTGCTTCTCTGGCAGGTAAGTTGTGGAGGAAAAACTGACTACATTTTTGGAATCAGTATGCCAATTTTAGTATAAATCAGCTCAAAAACCTAACTCAACAGACATTTTTTTTCAAATTGTTCCCCAGTGAATTAGCAGTCTTTAATGCAGCAAGAGACTCCTCTATTCTGGGTATCGGGTATGCATCTTTGTGAGTGATTTTATTGACCTCACTGTAATCCACACACATCCTCATCGTGCCATCCTTCTTCCTGACTAGGACTAAAGGGGCTGCCCAGGGACTACTGCTATCTCTTATAACCCCGGCCTCCTTCATGTCCCTCAGCATCTCTTTGGCATGTTGGTAGTTACCTGGTGGAATGGGTCTGTGCTCAACTTAATTGGAGAATGATCTCCTGTGGGTATGCGATGATGTACCCCTTTAATCCTCCCAAAAACTAATGGATGCTTACTAAATATTTGCTCGAACTCCTGCACTACCCGGTACACTCCGTGCTTCTGGTGAAAAGGGGTGGCATCATTTCCTACATGCAACTGCTGACACCTCTCCTCCAGCTGTCCCTTGGAGTTGTTCTCCTCCGCCCGACTAGGCGAGGAAACAGGTCCCACTGCCTGTATGTTGTTGTTACAAACAGTATACAGCTTTGCTACATACAGTAGCTCAGACTCAGTCTGAGTTGCTCAGACACAGTGTGAAAAAGGGGCGTACTACATCGTAGTTGCGTTGCCTGCCGATATCTCCCTGTGTAACATCTCCTATGCGATCTTGGCTAAGTGCCAAAAACGTGCGCTCTCCCGTGAAATCGTATGCAATATCGGAACGATATTGCGACATGTAAAGCGTCCTTAAGTACTACTCTCATGCTCTTTTTAGAATGTTAATAAGCCCAGATTTATCGACACCCTCCATACAATATGAGACGGCTTCACAAACCCCTTAACCATCTACTCACTCTCTTTATTCTTCTGCTCCTAGTCGCAGGGGATATTGACCAAATCCAGACCCTTCTTATAATAGTAAACTTAACTCTTTCCCTACTAATCTCAGAAACTCCAATAATTGAATTAATATCCCCTGCATGCCATCTGTCTCCTTCAACGGTGCCCTTTGGAACCCTCGCTCAGCATGCAACAAACTCTCCTACATCCATGACATTTTCCTTTCACAAAACATTAACCTCCTTGCTCTTACAGAGACCTGGATTCAGCAGTCAGACACTACCGCTGCTGCTGCTCTCTCATATGGTGGCCTCCGATTTTCTCATACCCCTAGACCTGAGAACAGATCAGGTGGAGGTGTTGGTCTTCTGCTGTCAACAAATTGTGCTTTTCAGGTTATCCCACCTGTCCCTTCACTTATCTTCCCTTCTTTTGAGGTACACACTGTAAGACTCTACAGGCCCTTCTCCCTACGAGTGGCAGTGGTTTATCAACCCCCAGGCCCCCCCACATCAATTTCTTGATCACTTTGCTACCTGGCTTCCCCACTTTCTAGCCTGCGATCTTCCCACTCTCATCATAGGTGACTTTAAAGGTACCGTCACACGCGGCAATTTTGCTAGCAATTTCACTGGCAATTTGCTGGTTGCAATGAAATCATGGACACATTGTTCTATCATGTTGCCGTGTACAAATGGAACAATGTGTCCATGATTTCACTGCAACCAGCAAATTGCCAGGGAAATTGCAAGCAAAATTGCCGCGTGAGACGGTACCTTAACATTCCTATCAACGACCCCACCTCCACATCCGCATCATCTTTTAACCCTAACCTCCTCTCTTGGTCTTTCACAACTTTGTAACTCCGCCACACATGAAGATAGGAATACATTGGACCTGATCTTCTCTCAGCTCTGCTCAGTGCATGATTTTACAAATTCCTCTCTTCCACTCACTGACCACAATCTTCTTTCATTCGTAGTCAAGTACTGTCAACCCTTCAAGGACACTCACAACTCGTTCACCTATAGGAATATAAGTGCCATTGACACTCAGAAACTTATAAAGAATTTAGTCTTCACTCGCCCCAATCTCCTCCCTCTCTTGTCCTGACACTGCTCTAAAACTCTATAATGAAACACTGCACAGTGCCCTGGATGAAGCTGCACCTCCTACACTTAAAACATCTCAGCACCAACAGCAGCAACCCTGGCACACACTGCAAACACTGTCTCTCCAGTGGTGCTCCAGGTGTGCAGAACGCCTGTGGAGAAAATCCAACCTGGCCGAAGATTTCATCCATTATACGTTTATGCTAAAAACATACAAAACCACCCTTCACCTCTCCAAACAAGCTTACTACAACACCCTTATCACTTCACAAGCCAACAATCCTAATTGACTCTTTGACACTTTCCATTCTCTCCGCAGTCCAAGAGTACAGGCCCCAACCAACAGCCTCACAGCTGACGATCTGGACAAATATTTTAAGGACAAAATTGAGAACATATGACAGGAAATTTCCTTACAGCCTCAGAACATCACGCATTCTCCTCCCTCCTGCACTTCATCCAACTCACTTTTGGTCTTTGATCCGGTCACAGAGAAAGAAGTCACCCGACTTCTTTCATCTTCTCGCCCTACTACCTGCACCAGCGACCCTATTTCCTCACATCTCCATCCCTTTCTCCAGCTGTCACATCTCACCTAACTAAAATATTTAATCTCTCCCTCTCATTTGGTGTTTTCTCCTCCTACTTCAAACATGCCAGTATACATCCATTATTAAAAAAAATACCTTGACCAGAACTCTGCTAACTACAGACCTGTCTCTAATCTCCCCTTAATCTCTAAACTCCTGGAACGCTTGGTCCACTCCCATATGATCGGCTATCTCTCCGACAATTCTCTTCTTGACCCTCTACAGTCCGGCTTCCGCTCCTTACGTTCTACCGAAACTGCCCTTACTAAAGTCTCTAATGATCTACTAACAGTTAAATCTAATGGTCACTACTCCTTGCTGATCCTCCTGGATCTCTCCGCTGCATTCGATACTGTGGATCACCAGCTCCTTTCTCTATGCTCTGCTGTATTGAGGTTAAGGACACCACTCTCTCCTGGCTCTCCTCCTACTTCTTTGACAGCTCCTTCTCTGTATCCTTCGCCGGCTCCTCTTCCTCTCCTCTTCCCCTCACGGTTGGGGTTCCTCAGGGTTCTGGGTCCCCTTCTCTTCTCTCTATACACTGCCCCCATTGGACAAACCATCAGTAGATTTGGTTTTCAGTACCATCTATATGCTGATGACACCCAGTTATACACCTCTTCTCCTAACATCACCTCCACATTACTACAAAATACCAGTGATTGTCTGTCTGCTGTCTCTAACATCATGTCTTCTCTCTACCTTAAATTGAATCTGTCAAAGACTGAACTTCTCGTGTTTCCTCCCTCTCCTAATCTTCCGAAACCTAATATTGCCATTTCTTTATGTGGTTCTACCGTTACTCCTCAGCAGTACAGCCGCTGTCTTGGGGTTATATTTGACTCGGATCTCTCCTTCTCTCCCCAAATCCGGTCTCTCGCTCACTCATGTCACCTACACCTCAAAAACATCTCTAGAATTCGACCTTTTCTTAGTGTTGACTCTGCAAAAACTGTTGCCCTTATTCATTCTCGCCTGGATTACTGCAATTCTCTATTAATCGGTTTCCCTCTTACTAAACTCTCTCCTCTCCAATCTATCCTCAATGCAGCAGCCAGGATCATATTCCTCTCCAACCGCTTCACCGATGCCTCTATCCTGGGGCAGTCATTGGATTGGTTACAAGATGGGGACCACAATGAGGGACATTATAAAACAGAGACATTATTACAGGATGAAAAAGATCACTGGACAAGGGACATTATTACAGGAAGGGAACCATTATTGCAGTACAAGGGACATTATAACCAGACAGGGGAAATTACTACAGGAAGGAGGCTATGAGTACTGGATTGGGGACAATATTATAGGATGGGAGCCAGAAATACTATATGGGGCTAATTGTTAAACATTACTGAATAGGGCAGGTTGGAGGTGAATAACAAAAAAAAAGGAAGAAAATATAGCATTAAAAATTCAAAATAAAAAGTGAGAAAAAAAAAACGCTAAAAACGTCTGTACTGTAACCAATATGATCAACACCATTAATTTATTATTTTTTTAAACACCATAAATATTAAAAATGATCACAACATCATACAGAAAAAAAATGGTTTCACGGAAAACACGATCTTGTCCCACGAAGAATGTGGCCCGTCATAGTCACATTTTTTGTATGTGCGGCCCATTTACCCAACAGAGTTTGAGACCCTGCCTTAGATATTCTGGAGATACCGTAAGTGAAAATACATAAACATCTAAAAATACCCTTTTAAGGGGAATCTGTCACCAGGTTTTTGTCAAATAATCTGAGAATATAGCAAGAGACAGAAACCCTGATTCGAGAGATGTGTCATTCACTGGGCTGAAGGTCTGTCCACTATTTGAACAACCTCTTCTCAATCATCATGTTACTTAATAAAATAATAACACCTATACTCGCTTCCGATGCAGGCGATATTTCAGCAATGTCAGCACTGGCTCTCCCAGGGCTCTAGTGACATTATTATGTCACATGATCTCTGCAGCCAAACAGCGGCCATTTTACTGTCCCCACCTTTGAACATAATTGACATCCAGCGCTGCGGATTCTCCCTCACTTCCTCCAGATTTCTGATTCGTCTGATGAAGGGGAGAGTGAAGTGGCTGCTGATTAGCCACAGGGATCACGTGGCAAAAGCCCTGGGAGAGCCAGTACTGACACTGGTGGAACGGTGTGGGAACCGCAGGTGATCATAGTCGTTATTGTTTTATTTGGGAGACCATAGTAATTGAAATGTGATTGGCCAAAAGGGTCCGTTTTGCTGGTTTGGTCAGTAGATCATACAAAATCTAAACAGAATAGTGTAGTTGACAACATTATGTTCTTCCCAAGGGACCCAGAAAAAAACATCCATTACACAGGCACATTTTTCAACATGGAAGATTATGTACCAGAGGCCACTGTATGGTAGACATCGCAGCCATCCGTTCAATGGGCACATAATGGCATCTATTACACGGATCCATCATGGTAAAGCTCATGACATTTTTGGTAAGCGGGTCTCATTTAAACCTGGGGGGGGTCACAGATGTCACGCTTAGACCTTCATGACATGACCTCCATTTAATATCTACCCCAGGACCTGTGCTCTGCTGATATATTAATTGGAGGCCATAAAAGATGGTGTAAATAGGGCCTGATCCATCAGAGTCCAAAATAGTATCCTTTCATCCTGACCAGTGGAATGGAGCGTATGAAATAAAGTGGTGGCCCACACAATGGGGACAGTATAATTAACCCTTCTGAACCTGACAAATTCTCATTTTTCTGATTTCGCTTCTTCCAGAGCCATAACCTTTTTATTTTCCCATTGACACAGCCTTATGAGGGCCGTATTTTTTTGTGGGACGAGTAGTAGCTTTGAATGACACCATTCACTTTACCTTGAAACGTACTAAAATATGGAAAAAAAATCCAAGATGGATGAAATTGTGAGAAAGAAATGCAATTCTGCCTTTATTAATGAATGTGTTCTTTGTATAAAATGACAATAGGATTCTCCCGATCAGCGTGAACAGGGCAATAAACTGGCATCGCCCTGTTTGATTTTTTGACTTGAAAAAAATTCTGAAGTTTGTAAAAACAAACAAAAAAAATAATAATTAGATAATTAGATACCTATATTGTAATTTGACCAGCACTTTTCCACACCCAAGACCTGTCAAATTTTTTACTTTTGTGTGATTGGAGCTGTATGTGGTGTCTTCCTTTCGCTGGTGAGTGGACATTTTAATGGATTACACTCTGGGGTCAATAAATGCATTAAATGCATTTGGGGGGCGGAAAGCACTTGTTTACACTTTGATAGGGAAAAGGGGAGATTAATAATTTTTAGATCTAGTTCTGTACCTTTTGAGCCTGCGATCATCTGATCACATACATATATATACATACATGTATTATAGGCTTTGAAGCTCGTACTACAGTTCAGAGGCAAAGGTTGAGTACAGCCGGCCCCAACTGCCAGGGCGACTTATCGGCGGCACCCGACAGTCAGCCCACAGGGGACTGATGAGAGTCCTCATGCGCATTGACAGGAGTGCCATTTAATTGCTGTCATCTAAATAGTTAATAACTATGGCTAGAGCTGAGCTCCTGTCGAGGTTGTTAGTAGCCACCTGTATGTGATATTACAGATTTCTGCTGTGTGTGGAGGGAGCTCAGCTCTTCATGTAGTTATCAGGCACGAAAGGTGAGAAATACCAAAAGTTACTGTACTATATGATAGGTGGAAGCCTGTGGCTGACAGGTGACATCGCCATCCATTACTGCCCTCTTTCATATATAAATATCTATGAGGGGTGTATGTTAAACCGGCCATAAACAAGACTGGGGCTATTCCCATCTTATAAATTTGATACCCACCCTAGAATAAGTCATCACTTTGTGATAAGTGGGGCCCAACCTCAGGGATCCCACCGATCCAGGAAGTATAGTCTCATGCCGTGCAGTCACATGGGCAGGAGTACAGTAATGGGTTGCAGCACTGCCTCCTTCATTCACAAAGCGATGACATATCCTAGTGATGCCCCTCCCGTTGGGCCCGTTCCTAGTCACATTTCTGGTAAATATGTGGTGCCACTGCGTGTCCAGTTGCCACAAAGGTACTGCATTCCTATTGAGGTGTAGTACCCCACTCTTGGGTAAGGGGGACACAGACCGGTACCAAGACACCCAAGCCAGGCACTACACTAGGTCCAGGTCACGGTTGGGGCGAGATTGCTTCTACAGGAGAGCACAGTCCCTAATCCAGTCTGGAAAGAGGAACCAGGATAGTGGGGATGGGTGGAGAGGAAGTAGTTAGAGGGAGCACCCGGGTAGGAGTGAAGTCAGGAAGAACACAAGTAAATGACGTGAGACACGTGACAGAAGGTATAAATAGAACAGTGGAAAGAACTAGAAAGGAGATAAGACAGTTTGACAGCGAGTTGAGTCGAGCTGGAGGGAAGCTAGAAGGAAGCCTGTCAGAGAGGGGAAAGAACTTGAGAGAAGTGTCCCGAGGACTGGAGCCAGTGGGAGCTTGTCCTAAAGCCTACTGAGTAGAAGGAGAAGACCAGGGCGCTTCAGAAGGAAGAGAGGGTCCTAGAGGCACAGGTATTGAGCAATCCACCCGTGGGGCTCGCATCCATTGTCGGTCGCAGGCAGTGGATAGACCAGGCCGCAGAACAGGGGCACCGGGACCCCAAGACTAGTAGAGAAGACCAGGCTCAGCTAGCAACCCGGAGGCTGTGGTACTTCCAAAGTGCCGCAGTCGATACCGCGCACATCCGCTGAAAAGGTGGCCAAAGAGGGTTCAGGGAGAGACTACAAAGTGGCCCTAAGAAGGACTTGCGGCTACCGGCTCAGGGCTCTGTGTGAGTGGGGCACATGGCAAGAGGGCGAAGCAAGCGCAGTGTGAGACGACTGGGAAAGGACAGAAAGAAGGGGTACCGGTTGAGTGTCATCCTACTACCCGAGAGTAGCTGGATCCCTTCCTCTGAAAACTCAGCGCTCAGCGGGCTGTTGCACAGTGACTGTGAGTAAATATCTTGAGACTGCAACCTGCTGTGTCTTTGTCCTTCTTGACGTGTAAACAGTTTTGCTCTGGAATACAGCTAACAGCTCACTCCGTACCATCTGCTGCTCCTGCGGTCAGCCCTACCCGTAGAGGGCATTACAACACTGCTGCCTCATTACCACCGACCCTAGAGGAACTGTCGTGCAGCGGCAGCCATCTATAGCCGCAACCTGCTGGTGGCGTCACGTAAAACAGATATCCCCAGGTCCGGTCATCCTTTCCTAACGTAACCTTCTGTCCTCATGACCTTCGGTAAAGAAGAGAGCCACCCACACCGAACTTTTAACGACACCACCAGGGTCACGGAGCCGGGTCTCGACCCCCGTGACTCCCATGAAGCCTCAAAGCAAAGAGTATCCTAAGGCCCTGGAGTGCAATTCACCAGAACAAGCAGTGTCAGTGAGCCAACACCGACTGCTGAGAACTCGCCTCCGGAGCCCCGCACAGGACAACGAACGCGCCTCCGAAGCCCCGCACAGGGCGGAGGACGAGCCTCCGGAGCAGTGAATGTGGCTCCGAATTGTGGAAGATGCTGTGCCCCCCCTCCCCTGTGCTCTGTAGTGGTACATGCATGCTGTGCACCCCCCCCCCTTGTGTTCTGTAGTGGTACATGCTTTGCCTTCCCCCTCTGGAGTGCTACATGCTGTGCCCCCTCCTCTGTGCTCTGTAGTGGTACATGCTGTGCCCCCCCCCTCTATGCCCTGGAGTGATACGTGCTGAGTCCCCCATGCTCTGAAGTGGTATACACTGTGCTCCCCCCCCCATTTTGCTCTGGTGTGGTACATGCTGTGCCTCCCTCCTGTGCTCTGGTGTGGTACATGCTGTGCCCCCCTTCTGTGCTCTGGTGTGGTATATGCTGTGCCCCCCTTCTGTGCTCTGGTGTGGTACATGCTGTGCCCCCCCTTGTGTTCTGGAGTGGTACATGCTGTGCCCCCCCCCTTGTGTTCTGGAGTGGTACATGCTGTGCCCCCCTTGTGCTCTGGTGTGGTAAATACTGTGCCCCCCTTGTGTTCTGGAGAGGTACATGCTGAGCGCCCCTCCTTGTGTTCTGGAGTGGTACATGCTGTGCCCCCCCTTGTGTTCTGGAGTGGTACATGCTGTGGCCCCCCACCCTTGTGTTCTGGAGTGGTACATACTGTGCTCCCCTTGTATTCTGGAGTGGTACATGCTGTGCCCCCCCCTTGTGTTCTAGAGTAGTGCATGCTGTGCCCCCCTTGTATTCTGGAGTGGTAGATTCTGTGCCCCCCCCTTGTGTTCTAGATTGGTGCATGCTGTGCCCCCCTTGTATTCTGGAGTGGTACATGCTGTCGTCCCCCCCCATGTGTTCTAGAGTGGTGCATGCTGTGCCCCCCTTGTATTCTGGAGTGGTACATGCTGTGCCCCCCTTGTGCTCTGGACTGGTACATGCTTTGCCTTCCCCACTGGAGTGCTACATGCAGTGCAGGGGCGGACCCAGACTGTAGTGGGCCCTGGTGCAAGAAATTTTTCGGGCCCCCCCCGCTGGAACTCAGTGCCAGAAAAGTGCCGCGGGTATGCAGCACAGCCAGTGGCGTAGCAACTGTTTGTGGCGCCCGGGGCTGTCGAAAAATTTGCCGCTCCTTTGGTTGTTGATAATCTGGAAGTATACATAGTATACACTGTCTGTCCCTATATACAAGAATATAACTACTATACTAAAACACAAAGAGAAGGGGTGCAATTGCCACCTCTGCACAACCCCAGTGTATGGCAACAAGCAGGACTCAAGGAGGGCCCGGGGTCGGAGCAATTTTCGCTGTGGAGTTCATAATGTAATATAAATGCAAAAAAATGTTATTCTTAATATTATGTCACAATACCGGGATCTGAGGATCTTGTATTTCGAGGTCAGGGGCTCTCTGATGCCATGTTGCTGTCTGCCTCTTTTGACACTGCAGTGCGGTGGACGAGAGAGCATTAACTGGTTAATAACAAGAAGTATGGAGTGTGTACTGAGCCATAAACCCTCCCCTTACCATGAAGTATGGAGTGTGTACTAACTGAGCCATAAACCCTCCCCATACAAGTGGGATTGCTATATGGATTTTAGTATTAGGGTACGGACACACTGGTGTGAAACTCTGATGAGTGCAATGTGGGATTTTCTCGCATTGCAATCAATCTCTGAGAGCAGAAAGGTGAGTGTCGGACGCTTTTTTCTCATCCAGATTCAGGATGAGAAAAAAGTTGCAACATGCTGCGACAGTCTGCGAATCACACCGAGACTCACCAATGCAAGTCTACGGGTCCGTCAAAATCACGGACCGCACACAAACCATCCGAGAGGCATCTGTTTTTTTCACGGATACATTATCATTCTGTAGCTGAGACAACTGTAAAATGTTCCTGTAAATGATTCTACAGTAATAGTTGCTGAGGAAAGAACAGATTGATTGCACACGGATGTGACCTGAAAATCTGAGAAAATGTTGGACACTCGCACAGCAGTTGCCAAACGGACCAAAAAACGGATGTCACTCATCCGACTCTCCTGGATGGGAAACGGACCGATTTTAAGGCGGCGGGAGACAGTGTACCACCAAGTCCCCAGCTCCGTGCTGTGCACAGACAGTATACGGTACACTGTCTGTGCACAGCACGAAGATGAAGACATGGTGGTACACTGTGCACAGCACGGAGCTGGGGACATGGTGGTACACTGTGCACAGCACGGAGCTCAGGACATCCCAGAAGAGGCACAATAACCACAGACAGGCGTCGGGAGAACATTGAGTCCGCCCAGGAGAACTACAACTCCCAGCACCCAACACACTGCCCAGAAACCATACAATAACGCCCGAACAGGCAGGAGAACTACATTTCTCAGCATGCCACACCCTGCCAACACAGGAAGGTGGAGGCTGCAGCATGGAGGCAGAGACACCTGGTACAGCCGCCATTATCACCACACACTGCCCCACTCCTCCTGCACCCTCGTCCTCCTGTCCCTGTCTTTCTGCCCCCTGTCCTCTTCTCCTGTCCCCCTGTTCCTGTCCTTCTGCCCCCCTGTTCCTGTCCTTCTGCCCCCCTGTCCTTTTCTCCTCTGTATGCTGTATATAGCATATGGCCCATATCCCATATTCTATATACAGCATTCATCTCCAAGGAGCCACTTAGTGTACCTGTTAGGGACAGGGAGTCAGGACTCTTACTGGTTAAATTCAATGAATATCAGCCTTGCTCCAGGATCCAGAATGGCCGGAAGTGAAGTGCGGGCCACACTGTGCGGCTGTGCGGGAAGTGATGTCACCGCACAGGTCCTATCATGAAGTGATCACTGCAGTCGCTCTGACAGGTCCTGCCAGGGCTGCCACTAGGAATTTCGGGGCCCCTTACTGCCAAAATGTAGGGGCCCCCCCGAGACTCCGCCCAGCCCCTGCACCAGCACCGCCTCCACCCAAACATACATTATATTTATAGTGAAAAATTGGAACAGCACCAAAAATTATCTCACTTTAAGTGACACACTTGTCTCTTTTCCTCAGCACCAAGCAATCCCATGATAGAGCATATGAAAGTTGGCTGCTGTGGGAACGAAATGTAGAGCAGTGGATAGGATTATTCACCTCAACAGCAATGACAGTTTCTCGCTAGATACGGCAGATGTTGCCGCACCAGCCGGATATCTACCACGTAACGGACGACTTGCAGCACCTCTCCGGCAAGCCCCATTCATTCTCTATGGGGCTTGCGGTTGGGTGCAGCAAGTGCGTCAGAGACTGCATGCTGTATACACATTACAGACTGCGGGCTTTATGCACGTTACACACTGCGGGCTGTATGCACGTTACACACTGCGGGCTGTATGCACGTTACACACTGCGGGCTGTATGCACGTTACACACTGCGGGCTGTATGCACGTTACACACTGTGGGCTGTATGCACGTTACACACTGCAGACTCTGGGCACACTACAGACTGTGGGCTCCGGGCACGTTACACACTGCAGACTTCGGGCACGTTACACACTGCAGACTTCGGGCACGTTACACACTGCAGACTTCGGGCACGTTACACACTGCAGACTTCGGGCACGTTACACACTGCAGACTTCGGGCACGTTACACACTGTGGGCACGTTACACACTGCAGACTTCGGGCACGTTACACACTGCAGACTCCGGGCACGTTACACACTGCGGACTCCGGGCACGTTACACACTGCCGACTCCGGGCATGTTACACACTGCAGACTCCGGGCACGTTACACACTGCAGACTTCAGGCATGTTACACACTGTGGACTCTGGGCACGTTACACACTGTGGACTCTGGGCACGTTACACACCGTGGACTCGGGGCACGTTACACACTGCGGACTCGGGGCACGTTACACACTGCCGACTCCGGGCATGTTACACACTGCAGACTCCGGGCACGTTACACACTGCAGACTTCGGGCATGTTACACACTGTGGACTCTGGGCACGTTACACACTGTGGACTCTGGGCACGTTACACACCGTGGACTCGGGGCACGTTACACACTGCGGACTCCGGGCACGTTACACACTGCGGACTCCGGGCATGTTACACACTGTGGACTCCGGGCACGTTACACACCGTGGACTCCGGGCACGTTACACACTGCGGACTCCGGGCACGTTACACACTGCGGACTCCGGGCACGTTACACACTGCGGACTCCGGGCACGTTACACACTGCGGACTCCGGGCACGTTACACACTGCGGACTCCGGGCACGTTACACACTGCGGACTCCGGGCACGTTACACACTGCAGACTTCGGGCATGTTACACACTGCAGACTCTGGGCATGTTACACACTGCAGACTCTGGGCACGGTACACACTGCAGACTCCGGGCATGTTACACACTGCAGACTTCGGGCACGTTACACACTGCGGGCACGGTACACACTGCAGACTTCGGGCACGTTACACACTGCAGACTTCGGGCATGTTACACACTGCAGACTTCGGGCACGTTACACACTGCAGGCTTCGGGCATGTTACACACTGCAGACTTCGGGCACGTTACACACTGCAGACTCTGGGCACGTTACACACCGTGGACTCTGGGCACATCTGAGGGTGCTTGTGTATATCTTGTATACACAGCACTATACAGTATATACAGGTCCACACTACATATACAGTATATAGGCACACTAGTACAGCATGTAGTGTGGACCTGCATATACTGTATAGTGTTGGGTAGAGACAAACAGACACACAGACAGACACACTGTCAAACACACACAGAAACTCAGACACAGACATGATACTGACATATAACAGGACCTGTGATGATGTCTCATGGAGGGGAGGCATCAGGGGTCACATGATCAGCTCAGGGAGGGATCATGGATATGGTGAAGATGGTGGGAGGGCCTGGGACCTGGTGATTGGTGTGAGATGGGCCCTGCTTTGGGGAAACGGCCCCAACAGGTTCTTGTAGTATTTCTATGCTACCTTCAGAAACAGCCGCATCCACAGGCTGCAGGCGGCTGCACACGGAGCTCAGCTGCCGGTACAGGACGTGCTCCAGCGGGGCCCGGCACACCTCGTCCTCCTCCTCCTCCTCCAGACTGCAGCCCATCCGCTCCCCGGCCATCACATGTGAAGTCTCCGGCAGCTCCGAGCGGCAGGCACTTTCCTCCTCACTTGTGATTGGCTGTGCAGCATCACGAGGTGCGAGCGCTAACTGCTCCATACAAAAGGATGGCCCGGGGTACAGAGAGCGCCAGAGATCAAGGTGTGGACCGTAGCCAGGATCTCTGAGGGAGCCTACACCGACACAACTGAACCAGTGCTCAAAGTAACACATTTACTGAGCATTAGGAGGTGAGCGGGGGAACTCACTACCGCCGGGAATCGAACCCGGATCCTGGTGGTTGGGAGTCGGCATCGCATCACGCGGAGCCATTTCTCCGCCCCGATGTTTGCTGGAAATAAAGAAACCTATGAAGGCTTCACAGTGACGTCCAGGCAGGAGGAGCACAGGACACACATCATACTGTCCAGGCAGGAGAAGGCACAGGACACACATCATACTGTCCAGGCAGGAGGAGCACAGGACACACATCATACTGTCCAGGCAGGAGAAGGCACAGGACACACATCATACTGTCCAGGCAGGAGGAGCACAGGACACACATCATACTGTCCAGGCAGGAGGAGCACAGGACACACATCATACTGTCCAGGCAGGAGGAGCACAGGACATACATCATACTGTCCAGGCAGGAGGAGCACAGGACACACATCATACTGTCCAGGCAGGAGGAGCCAGGACACATCATACTGTCCAGGCAGGAGGAGCCCAGGACACACATCATACTGTCCAGGCAGGAGGAGCACAGGACACACATCATACTGTCCAGGCAGGAGGAGCACAGGACACACATCATACTGTCCAGGCAGGAGGAGCACAGGACACACATCATACTGTCCAGGCAGGAGGAGCACAGGACACACATCATACTGTCCAGGCAGGAGGAGCACAGGACACACATCATACTGTCCAGGCAGGAGGAGCACAGACACACATCATACTGTCCAGGCAGGAGGAGCACAGCACACACTCATACTATCCAGGCAGGAGGAGCACAGACACACATCATACTGTCCAGGCAGGAGGAGCACAGGACACACATCATACTGTCCAGGCAGGAGGAGCACAGGACACACATCATACTGTCCAGGCAGGAGGAGCACAGGACACACATCATACTGTCCAGGCAGGAGGAGCACAGGACATACATCATACTGTCCAGGCAGGAGGAGCACAGGACACACATCATACTGTCCAGGCAGGAGGAGCACAGGACACACATCATACTGTCCAGGCAGGAGGAGCACAGGACACACATCATACTGTCCAGGCAGGAGGAGCACAGGACACAATCATACTGTCCAGGCAGGAGGAGCACAGGACACACATCATACTGTCCAGGCAGGAGGAGCACAGGACACACATCATACTGTCCAGGCAGGAGGAGCACAGGACAACATCATACTGTCCAGGCAGGAGGAGCACAGGACACACATACTGTCAGGCAGGAGGAGCACAGGACATACATCATACTGTCCAGGCAGGAGGAGCACAGGACACATCATACTGTCAGGCAGGAGGAGCACAGGACACACATCATACTGTCCAGGCAGGAGGAGCACAGGACAACATCATACTGTCCAGGCAGGAGGAGCACAGGACACACATCATACTGTCCAGGCAGGAGGAGCACAGGACAAAATCATACTGTCCAGGCAAGGAGGAGCACAGGACACACATCATACTGTCCAGGCAGGAGGAGCACAGGACACACATCATACTGTCCAGGCAGGAGGAGCACAGGACACACATCATACTGTCCAGGCAGGAGGAGCACAGGACACACATCATACTGTCCAGGCAGGAGGAGCACAGGACACACATCATACTGTCCAGGCAGGAGGAGCACAGGACACACATCATACTGTCCAGGCAGGAGGAGCACAGGACACAGTCATACTGTCCAGGCAGGAGGAGCACAGGACACATCATACTGTCCAGGCAGGAGGAGCACAGGACACATCATACTGTCCAGGCAGGAGGAGCACAGGACACAGTCATACTGTCCAGGCAGGAGGAGCACAGGACACACATCATACTGTCCAGGCAGGAGGAGCACAGGACACACATCATACTGTCCAGGCAGGAGGAGCACAGGACACACATCATACTATCCAGGCAGGAGGAGCACAGGACACACATCATACTATCCAGGCAGGAGGAGCACAGGACACACATCATACTGTCCAGACAGGAGGAGCACAGGACACACATCATACTATCCAGGCAGGAGGAGCACAGGACACACATCATACTGTCCAGGCAGGAGGAGCACAGGACTCACATCATACTGTCCAGGCAGGAGGAGCACAGGACACACATCATACTGTCCAGGCAGGAGGAGCACAGGACACACATCATACTGTCCAGGCAGGAGGAGCACAGCTGGGACACAGACATTGATGGTATGGTGTGGTATATGGGGTACAAAGATAGTGGGGCCATTCTTCATTCTTCATCAATGGAAACCTCAATGCCACTGGATATCTGAATTGTGTAGCAATTTCACATATCCAGTGACATTGAGGTTTCCATTGATGAAGAATGGCCCCAATATCTTTGTACCCCATATACCGCACCATACCATCAATGTCTGTGTCCCAGCAGTCTTGGAGTGATCTATCCACTGTGGGTTACTGTCAGACCAATAGCGCTGGTTTTGGTTTTGTTTGGTAACTTCACCATTCACAATACAGTTTGCCTCATCTGAAGGCAATTGTCTATACAGTGAAGATACGAGATGTGCAGCCTCTGACACAGCGGATCCTGGAGGCCTGTGCAGCCTCTGACACAGCGGATCCTGGAGGCCTGTGCAGCCTCTGACACAGCGGATCCTGGAGGCCTGTGCAGCGTCTGACACAGCGGATCCTGGAGGCCTGTGCAGCGTCTGACACAGCGGATCCTGGAGGCCTGTGCAGCATTTCTTCTGTTGCTATCAGTGTGTCAGGAGTGGGAGAAAAGGGTTGTATGGACAATCCAACACAATGGGCCGCACTGTAAACACATTTTATAAGTGGTCATAAACTTGTAAATAACTCCAAAATGGCTGACTTCAAAATGGCCACCATGATCACCCCCCCATCTGGAAAAGTTTTCCCTCTCCCATATACTAATGTGCCATAAACGGGAAGCTGATATCACCAACCACTCCCATTTTATTTAGGTGCATCCATATATATGTCCCCCCTGTACATGCACCTGTGTAGTCTGCTGCTATACAGAGCCCCTATCAAAAAAAACAAAGCGCTAATTGCTGGCATACAGTAGGCGCCTGTGAAGGGGAGAAGGAGACTCCACGCAAATCGCCAAATGCTTGACTTCCTAAAGTGATATTTTGTATAAATAAAGATTATTATATTTTTGGAACAATCAGTGTCTGAGTGATCCCAGTGTCTGTGCAGCCCATCTCTATCTACAATAGTTGTTACTATGTTTCTTTATGGACATCATCAGTTACCATAACTGAAATGGAGCGGAACTCCGTGATGTCACAGAACAGTGTTCAAATCTGTTAACGTTCCGTCTCCTCTGACTGCATCATTTCAGTATTGGACTCTCTAGTGGAAGCTTCTACTGAAAAGCCTCTATTGCGGATCAGCAAATTTTTTGCAGATTAGCAAATTATTTGTGGATTTGACAATTATATCGGATTTGACAACTATTTCGGATGTGACAATTATATCGGATTTGACATTTATTTACTACTGATTTGACATTTACTACTGGATGTGACTACTATTTCTGGACTTGCCTTCTCTTTGGGAACATCTTTGCTACATTTGGGGTAAATATTGTGAATTTATTTACTATCTATAGGACTATTATGAATAGCCAATTGCTATCAAAAATACATGTGTAATCTTTACTGATATATTAAAATGAATGTCTCAAATTACAGCTCAATCACATAAAAGTGTGTGATTACTGATACACACCCCTTCCCCCACACACAGTATGTCTAGGGTCACACCTGCGTTTTCTATTTTTACAAATCCTGATCCGGTTTTGAGCTTTTAAAAAGCTCAAAACCGGAGCAGGAAACGCTCTTCATAGGAGCCCATTATAACAACCGGATTGCTTTACATGCAATCCGGTTACCGCATCCGGATCGGCAGCCTGCGTGAAAAATCATGCAGGCTGCAGTTTTCGGAGCGGTTCTGGCAACCGCAATGCGGGAACCGGATTGCTCAGGATGTGTAACCATTTATAATTAGGAGGGAGTTTAAGCCTCGAAACGCGTAATCCGCTGCCCGGGTATGTCCACTCTATGACGCCTGTTATGCATCATTTTTACCTGTGATTTTCATTGTATCTGGAATAAAGTTGGAATTTTTTTCCTTCAATTTATCCGATTCCTTGGACTTCATCTGTGCACACAAAGGGAAAGGTGAGCTGGATACAAACAATCCTGTAAAAGAAGTGACACATTGCTGGAATCAGTGTCTCTGCCCCAGCAGCATGCTGCTCTCAGATTACATAGCAAATACTTGGTAACAGATTCCATTTATGATATGCTGTATCTACAAACTGCAGGCAGGGTCGCCAACATGACTGTTTTTTCTGGACAGTTTTATCAAACAATCACGGATAAATAATCATTTTTGCAGACAAATTGTGAAAGTCTAATAAATCATTATGATTATGATACATTTCTACAGCCCATCATTCTTATGTGAAGAGTAAACTGTAAAATAAGGATAATTACAATTCATATAATCTGTATATGTTTCTTTAGCTTTAAATAAAAATCACGGGCGCCATCATTTTTTGTTACGGACGGGGCGGCAATGTCCCATAGTTTTATGGACTGTCCAGGAATGTCTGGACTCTAAACATGACAGATACAGGACTCCTCGGGGCGGGGTTATGTCTGTGTGCTGGATATTACACCATATGACACCAATAGACATGGAAAATCTCTATCTTTCTTCTTGTACTGTCATGGCCATTCCAATCATATATGGATGTGAACAGTCGCCTTTACTACCATGTACAGGAGGCGTTTTGATTCTTTTGATTGAGGGTGTTACATCTTGAGGAGTGGGTACAAGTTGGGGATGGTCTTGTAGGAGATTGATGTATTTATAGTGGTGCTGCTTATGTCTGGAGTCTGGAAGAATCACTATAAGCTCTGATGTTCCTTCATTATACATTTTTATAGTAGAAACTATTCAATGTTTTAGATTCTCAACATCTTTTGTTTTTCTCTAATAGGATGGAAGGCTCCGATCAAAACGGAGAAACTTCACCCCCGTGTGTGGCCTCCCTGCCTAAGACGTAAGTATCTCATTGTAGCCCCTGTAACTGACTGTAAGGGTACGGACACACTGGCGCGAAATACGGACGAGTGTAATGAGAGAAATTCTCACCTTGCACCCGGACCAATGTTATAGAATGACTCAGAGCAGATTACCGTGTGTCGTCCGCTTTTTTCCCATCCAGAATCTGGATGAGAAAAAATCTGCAGCATGCTGCGACAGTATGCAAGACACGTGCGAGACTCGCCAATGGAAGTCAATGGGTCATACAAAATTAGGACAGCACACGGACCATCCTAGTGGTATCCGTTTTTTTCCCTGATACATTATCATTCTGTAGCTCAGACAACTGTACAATGTTCATGTAAATGATTACACAGTAAATAGCTGCTGAGAAAAAAACGCATTGCACACAGACAGCACACGGATGCCACACGGATCAAAAAACGAATGTCACTCGTCCAACTCTCCTGGATGAGAATCTGACAGTTTTTTTTACACGCAAGTGTGCTTCCACCCTAAGGCAGCGTTCACACACAGAGTATTTGTGAGGATGTGCTTTTGGTGTAAAACTGCACCAAGAACGCATCCTCACAGAACGCAGTATTCTGTGTGTGAACGGGCCTGCACTTCTCCCCCTCACTTTATACTTATCTCGCCACGCTCCCTCAGTGACCTCCGGTGTCTTCTGAGTCCCCGCCGACTGACAATGTTCTGTGTGTGAACGGGCCTGCACTCTTCCCCCTCACTTTATACTTACCTCACCACTCTCCCTCAGTGACCTCCGGTGTCTTCTGAGTCCCTGCCGGCCCGCAGTGTTCTCTGTGTGAACGGGCCTGTGCTCCCCCCCCTCCCTTAATTCTTACCTCGCTCCCTCCATGACCTCCGGTGTCTTCTGAGTCCCGGCCAGCCCTTCTCCACCTCGCTTTATACTTACCTCGCCACACTCCCTCGGTGACCTCCGGTGTCTTCTCAGTCCCCGCCGGCCCTCAGTGTTCTCTGTGTCAACGGGTCTGCGCTTCTCCCCTGCACTTTATACTTACCTCGCCACGCTCCCTCGGTGACCTCCGGTGTCTTCTGAGTCCCCGCCAGCCCGCAGTGTTCTCTGTGTGAACGGGCCTGCTCTTCTCCCCCTCGCTATATGCTTACCCCGCCGTGCTGCCTAGGTGCAGGCACACGCATAAGAACATAGACAAGCACACACATAAGAACACAGACAGGCACACGCATAAGAACACATAAAGACAGGCACACGCTTAAGAACACATACAGAAAGGCACATGCATAAGAACACAGGCAGGCACACGCATAAGAAAGCAAGCAGGCACACACTTAAGAACACAGACAGACAGGCACATGCATAAGAACACATACAGACAGGCACACGCACAAGAACACATACAAACAGGCACACGCATAAGAACACAGACAGACAGGCACACACATAAGAACACATACAGACAGGCACACGCATAAGAACACAGACAGACAGGCACATGCATAAGAACACAGACAGGCACACGCATAAGAACACGTACAGACAGGCACACGCATAAGAACACATACAGACAGGCACACGCATAAGAACACATACAGACAGGCACACACATATGAACGCATACAGACAGGCACACAAATGTACAAGTATGTACACACGCACATGCATAATCAAAGAAAAGAGCACGTAGCATAAAAGTGAGCACACCACTGAGCAAAATCAAGGACAATTTTATGAGGTGAGATGTCACACACGTCTAGATATCGTGAATGACGCACCAATGATGCGGCGAGCAGCTATCGTTCACACAACCCAGCGACTGATACTTGTTCACTGATGTGAATAGGGGAAGTCATTAACGTTATCGCAGTGTCACACAGAACGATGCAGCAGGTTGGCTGATCGAGGATCTTCTGATTACAGAACATGTTCTCAAATCTGCGATCAGCAATCCAACGATTTATTGTAGTCATAGTGCAGCCAATCAGTCTTAGTCTTAGCAGCAGCACAGCCCTCCTGGGGCAGCTGACACAGTAAGGCCTCTTTCACACATCTGTGCCTCTGGCACGTGTTCGGTCTGTGCCAATACATGCTGGAGACATAGGCATATGGAGGCTCGTTATTTTCTATTGCCCCCTTCACATGTCCGTGGTACTGCCTGGACCGTGTCTCCATGTGGAGCAGATGCGTGTCCGTGTGCTGCACATGGCAACATGTATCTTTTTTACCGGCACCACGGGCCAAAACGTCCTGCACACGGATGTTCACAGTGTGACATCTGTGTGCACAGACCATGGACAAAAGTTAACAGCTTAAAAATCAAGAATGTCATCCTTCCCTCTCTCCAGCGCTGCCTGCTCTTCTCACTTCCAGGGCTGCTCATTAGGCTCATGAATATTCACTTCACTGAGCCCAACAGCGGACCAGAAGTGAGAGGAACAGCAGCGCTGGAGGGAGTTGAGTTTGCAATGACAGGGTGTCTGTGTGCTATCCGCGGATAGTACACAGACAGCGCACATATGTCACACGATCCATGACACATGATACAGGCCCCGCCCAAATACGGCCTTTTCTTACACGTCCATGGTTTGCACACATGTGTAAAACAGGCCTCACATCTGATTGGAACATCAGTGTTTCCGGTCAGCAGGCAGAGTGATAATTAGCGCGCACAGCTCTCTTAGTCTGCGGCCGCAACATTAGCAGTGAAGGTCCCGTCCACCGGAGAATCATGTTTATAATGCATCCGGCGGGCGGCGGCCTTGAGCTACTAAGTCACTGGCCTGGGGGGCAAATGCATCCCTGCCCCCCGGCCCAGCCCTCGCCCGGTGACAAGTGCTATATTGCTGAATCGGGCAAATCCGGCACTTGTAGCTGCGCAAAAAAACGCTGCTCATCATTTCTTAAGAGCACTAGTCTCCTGTAGAACGTCAACTGCTTGTTCATTTAATGACTACTCACGCAGAGCGATGCTTCCAGGTCTGCAATGGGATCAGATTCTTACTGTAATCCATAGCAGATAGATGGAAAACAAATAGATGAAGTTTATCGTTGTCCTTTATGTGTTTTTGGCCACTTTATTTTACATTGCATGGATTTCCTCTATCTGTATTGTCGTATTGTGATGGGATTGTATCCAATGGAAGGCAAGTGTTTTTTTTGTTTTTGGATATTTTGTTAATGATCAATATATTTGTTTCCCCAGCAGCCGACCCGGACCATGGAGAAGACTGATCAGGTAACAGCAGGAGGGTTATTTTTATGTTGTACTACCTGTAGAGCCCAGCCTTGCTCATATATGGTAATATTGCCCCTATATGGCAATATTGCCCATATGTAGTAATGTATGTATCATAGCCCCGACCCCTCACAGTATCCCCACCCCTTCATATCTCTGCCCCTACACATAGCCCCACCTCTCATGGTTGCCCTGCCTCTTTCATAACGCTGTTCCCATGTATAGCCACACCCCCTTCATAGCTCCCGCCCTCCACATAGTCCAGGGGGCAGGGCTATATGGAGGCAGAAACATGTGGAGATGTAGGCTGCGGAGTGGGTGGGGCTATGTGGAGTGGGTGGGGCTAATGCCACATACTCACATACATACACTCACCTTTATATAGCAGATGGTTATTTTCTTTGTGACTAACGGGACATAGAATGTTCAAGCTTGAATTCTCTTCTGCATTTCTGTATGTATAAATTACAGGGGATTTCATTACATGCAGGCCTCTGATTGGTGTGGAGCTGCTGGCCTATGATTGGCTTACATCTACGGCAGCTAGAGAGCTCAGAGCGGTGCCAGTACCAAGCATGGCAGCTACCGTAATGGGTATATTGGTGGCTTCAAGGGGATGATGAGGACAACCGTATTAAGGGCTGCAAGGGATGATAGGGGCTGCAAGGAGATGATGGGGGCTGCAAGAGGATAATGGGAATATTGGGGGCTGCAGGGGATGATGGGCATTATAGGGAATGCAATCCCTTGAAAATAAGACATAGCGCATCTTTGGGAGCAAAAATTAATTTAAGACACTGTCTTATTTTCAAGGTAACAGGGTATCCTACACCTCATCATACACTTTATCATACTACCATACTCATACTTTATCATATGATTATACACCACCAAACTAATACTTTATCATACTACCATACTCATACTTTATCATATGATTATACACCACCAAACTAATACTTTATCAATCTACTATACACATGCATACTCCTTTGGGCACCTATTTTATGTATTTCCCCCGGGAGTGGCATCACTAATACAAGTACACAGCCCCAGGTAGAATACTTACTGATACCACTCCGGCCATGACATGAACAAAACAATGCTGAGTGCTTTAACAAAGAAAAGATGAGCATATAATTACTATATTCACTTAAATAAATCTACAACCCCCTGATAGAATGATAAATGCATATAGTTCCTCCGGGAACGAATAATAGGAGAAAAGCCTCTCGTGCATCCTGATATTGTGTCAAGTCTAAGTCCTTTGCACCAATGTCCACACAAGACTCATGTTTTTTCACATTTGCTTTTTACTTCATTTAGATTCGCTGCAGAAAGTTTGTCCTTCGCCTTGTTTCCGGACACCAGGATAAGCGGTAAGACCAGAGACGTACATAGAAATCATGGGGCCCCAGAGCAAAAGTCCTAATGCTTTGTGTCCATCTCCACTAATTGAAAATAATACAGTGCTTATGTAGCAGTTTCAATAGCAGTGCCATATATGCAATGCCAAAAGGCACTACTAACCCCCCCCAGTGCCATATATGCAATGCCAAAAGGCACTACTAACCCCCCAGTGCCATATATGCAATGCCAAAAGGCACTACTAACCCCCCCAGTGCCATATATGCAATGCCAAAAGGCACTACTAACCCCCCCAGTGCCATATATGCAATGCCAAAAGGCACTACTAACCCCCCCAGTGCCATATATGCAATGCCAAAAGGCACTACTAACCCCCCCAGTGCCATATATGCAATGCCAAAAGGCATTACTAACCCTCCCAGTGGCATATATGCAATGCCAAAATGCACTACTAACCCCCCCCAGTGCCATATATGCAATGCCAAAAGGCACTACTAACCCCCCCAGTGCCATATATGCAATGCCAAAAGGTACTACTAACCCCCCCAGTGCCATATATGCAATGCCAAAAGGCACTACTAACCCCCCAGTGCCATATATGCAATGCCAAAAGGCACTACTAACCCCCCCAAGTGCCATATACGCAATGCCAAAAGGCACTACTAACCCCCTCCAGTGCCATATATGCAATGCCAAAAGGCACTTCTAACCCCTCCCAGTGCCATATATGCAGTGCCAAAAGGCACTACTAACCCCCCCAGTGCCATATATGCAATGCCAAAATGCACTACTAACCCCCCAGTGCCATATATGCAATGCCAAAAGGCACTACTACCCCCCCCAGTGCCATATATGCAATGCCAAAAGGCACTACTAACCCCTCCAGTGCCATATATGCAATGCCAAAATGCACTACTAACCCCCCCAGTGCCATATATGCAATGCCAAAAGGCACTACTAACCCCCCCAGTGCCATATATGCAATGCCAAAATGCATTACTAACCCCCACCCAGTGCCATATATGCAATGCCAAAAGGCACTACTAACCCCCCCAGTGCCATATATGCAATGCCAAAAGGCACTACTAACCCTCCCAGTGCCATATATGCAATGCCAAAATGCACTACTAACCCCCACCCAGTGCCATATATGCAATGCCAAAAGGCACTACTAACCCCCCCAGTGCCATATATGCAATGCCAAAAGGCACTACTAACCCCCCCAGTGCCATATATGCAATGCCAAAAGGCACTACTAACCCCCCAAGTGCCATATACGCAATGCCAAAAGGCACTACTAACCCCCTCCAGTGCCATATATGCAATGCCAAAAGGCACTTCTAACCCCTCCCAGTGCCATATATGCAGTGCCAAAAGGCACTACTAACCCCCCCAGTGCCATATATGCAATGCCAAAATGCACTACTAACCCCCCAGTGCCATATATGCAATGCCAAAAGGCACTACTAACCCCCCCAGTGCCATATATGCAATGCCAAAAGGCACTACTAACCCCTCCAGTGCCATATATGCAATGCCAAAATGCACTACTAACCCCCCCAGTGCCATATATGCAATGCCAAAAGGCACTACTAACCCCCCAGTGCCATATATGCAATGCCAAAATGCACTACTAACCCCCACCCAGTGCCATATATGCAATGCCAAAAGGCACTACTAACCCCCCCAGTGCCATATATGCAATGCCAAAAAGTACTACTAACCCCCCCAGTGCCATATATGCAATGCCAAAAGGCACTACTAACCTCCCCAGTGCCATATATGCAATGCCAAAAGGCACTACTAACCCCCCAAGTGCCATATATGCAATGCCAAAAGGCACTACTAACCCCCTCCAGTGCCATATATGCAATGCCAAAAGGCACTTCTACCCCCCCCAGTGCCATATATGCAGTGCCAAAAGGCACTACTAACCCCCCCCAGTGCCATATATGCAATGCCAAAATGCACTACTAACCCCCCAGTGCCATATATGCAATGCCAAAAGGCACTACTAACCCCCCCAGTGCCATATATGCAATGCCAAAAGGCACTACTAACCCCCCCAGTGCCATATATGCAATGCCAAAATGCACTACTAACCCCCCAGTGCCATATATGCAATGCCAAAAGGCACTACTAACCCCCCCAGTGCCATATATGCAATGCCAAAATGCACTACTAACCCCCCAGTGCCATATATGCAATGCCAAAAGGCACTACTAACCCCCCAGTGCCATATATGCAATGCCAAAATGCACTACTAACCCCCCAGTGCCATATATGCAATGCCAAAAGGCACTACTAACCCCCCCAGTGCCATATATGCAATGCCAAAAGGCACTACTAACCCCCCAGTGCCATATATGCAATGCCGAAAGGCACTACTAACCCCCCAGTGCCATATATGCAATGCCAAAAGGCACTACTAACACCCCCCCCCCCCAAAAGAAAAAATAATTGACCAAATATCAGCTCCATACATATGAGATAAATTATTATCAGTGCTGGACCGTGCCCTGATTCACTAAATCATTAAAGTGTTTTCTACAAAAATCTGGTGTAAAACAATTTGATATAAGTCACAATTTATTTTGCAACTTGCGGTTGGACAAAGCTTTAACAATTTTTGGCGTTTCAGTTTTCAGACAGTTTCTGCCAAAAAGAACTATAACAAACCGTTCAATGTACTTTTGATAAAATCACTGTTTTATAAGCAGGAGATTATCAGTAAAAGGAATAGTAAACGTGCTGCCATGTAGTCCTCCTGCTCTGTATAACCCGCCAAACCACTGACTGCCAATGCACATTGTACACAGAAAGATGGCAATCAGTGGTGTGGGCAGAGTCATCCAGAGCTGTGCAATCAGTGGTGTGGGCAGAGTTATCCAGAGCTCTGCTGACGTGTCCAGTGGGTCCAGACAAGTTGTTCATCTCTCATTTGTGCTCATCAGCAATAGACTAAATGATTTCCTTCTTATTTTCTAGACTTTACCAAATACATCAGCGAAGAGTTTCCCATGGCTCAAGATCGCTGGTATAAAGGCAGACAGAACAAAGAAGTAGCTAAGGTTACAGGCAGACAAGAAGGAGTCGAGGCTCAGAGCTCCTGGCTGAAAGACAGGCCCAGCAGAGCCCCCCTCAGAGACAAGAAGGAGGCTGCCTCCGGGCTGAAAGACAGGCCCAGACCACCAGCCCCCCCTTCAGGAACAAGAAGGGGTGTGCCTCCTGGCTAACCATGACGGCCAAGACCAGCCAGCCCCCCCCTTCAGGAACAAGAAGGGGTGTGCCTCCTGGCTAACCAAGACGAGCCAGCCAGCCAGCCCCCCCCTTCAGGAACAAGAAGGGGTGTGCCTCCTGGCTAACCAAGAGCGGCCAGACCAGCCAGCCCCCCCCTTCAGGAACAAGAAGGGGTGCCTCCTGGCTAATGAAAATGAGCCCAGACCAGCCAGCCCCCCCCTTCAGGAACAAGGAGGGGTGAACCCCTGGCTAAACAAGACGGCCCCAAGACCAGCCAGCCCCCCCCTTCAGGAACAAGAAGGGGGTGCCTCCTGGCTAATGAAAATGAGCCCAGACAGCCAGCCCCCCCCTTCAGGAACAAGGAAGGGGTGAACCCCTGGCTAACCAAGACGGGCCAAGACCAGCCAGCCCCCCCCTTCAGGAACAAGAAGGGGTGACCTCCTGGCTAACCAAGAGGCCAGACCAGCCAGCCCCCCCCTTCAGGAACAAGAGGGGTGCCCCTGGCTAACCAAGACGGAAGACCAGCCAGCCCCCCCTTCAGGAACAAGAAGGGGTGTGCCTCTTGGCTAATGAAAATGAGCCCAGACCAGCCAGCTTCCCCCTTCAGGAACAAGGAGGGGTGAACCTCCTGGCTAAACCAAGACGTGCCAAGACCAGCCAGCCCCCCCCTTCAGGAACAAGAAGGGGCGTGCCTCCTGGCTACCCAAGACGGGCTCAGACCAGCCAGCCCCCCCCTTCAGGAACAAGAAGGGGTGTGCCTCCTGGCTAATGAAAATGAGCCAAGACCAGCCAGCCCCCCCCTTGAGGAACAAGGAGGTGTGTGCCTCTTGGCTAACCAAGACGGCCCAGACCAGCCAGCCCCCCCCTTCAGGAACAAGAAAGGGGTGAACCTCCTGGCAAACCAAGACGGGCCAAGACCAGCCAGCCCCCCACTTCAGGAACAAGAAGGGGTGTGCCTCCTGGCTAAACAAGACGAGCTCAGACCAGCCAGCCCCCCCCTTCAGGAGCAAGAAGGGGAGTGCCTCCTGGCTAATGAAAATGAGCCCAGACCAGCCAGCCACCCCCTTCAGGAACAAGAAGGGGTGTGCCTCCTGGCTAATGAAAATGAGCCCAGACCAGCCAGCCCCCCCCATCAGGAACAAGAAGGGGAGTGCCTCCTGGCAAACCAAGACGGACCAAGACCAGCCAGCCTCCCCCTTCAGGAACAAGAAGGGGTGTGCCTCCTGGCTAATGAAAATGAGCCCAGACCAGCCAGCCCCACCCTTCAGGAACAAGGAGGGGTGAACCCCCTGGCTAACCAAGACGGGCCAAGACCAGCCAGCCCCTCCCTTCAGGAACAAGAAGGGGTGTGCCTCCTGGCTAATGAAAATGAGCCCAGACCAGCCAGCCCCCTCCTTCAGGAACAAGGAGGGGTGACCCTCCTGGCTAACCAAGACGGGCCAAGACCAGCCAGCCCCCCCCTTCAGGAACAAGAAGGGGTGTGCCTCCTGGCTAATGAAAATGAGCCCAGACCAGCCAGCCCCCCCCTTCAGGAACAAGGAGGGGTGAACCCCCTGGCTAACCAAGACGGGCCAAGACCAGCCAGCCCCCCCCTTCAGGAACAAGAAGGGGTATGCCTCCTGTCTAACCAAGACGGGCTCAGACCAGCCAGCCCCCCCCTTCAGGAACAAGAAGGGGTGTGCCTCCTGGCTAATGAAAATGAGCCCAGACCAGCCAGCCCCCCCCTTCAGGAACAAGAAGGGGAGTGCCTCCTGGCAAACCAAGACGGACCAAGACCAGCCAGCCTCCCCTTCAGGAACAAGAAGGGGTGTGCCTCCTGGCTAATGAAAATGAGCCCAGACCAGCCAGCCCCACCCTTCAGGAACAAGGAGGGGTGAACCCCCTGGCTAACCAAGACGGGCCAAGACCAGCCAGCCCCTCCCTTCAGGAACAAGAAGGGGTGTGCCTCCTGGCTAATGAAAATGAGCCCAGACCAGCCAGCCCCCCCCTTCAGGAACAAGGAGGGGTGAACCCCCTGGCTAACCAAGACGGGCCAAGACCAGCCAGCCCCCCCCTTCAGGAACAAGAAGGGGTATGCCTCCTGTCTAACCAAGACGGGCTCAGACCAGCCAGCCCCCCCCTTCAGGAACAAGAAGGGGTGTGCCTCCTGGCTAATGAAAGTGAGCCCAGACGAGCCAGCCCCCCCCTTCAGGAACAAGGAGGGGTGAATCTCCTGGCTAACCAAGACGGGCCAAGACCAGCCAGCCCCCCCCTTCAGGAACTAGAAGGGGTGTGCCTCCTCGCTAATGAAAATGAGCCCAGACCAGCCAGCCCCCCCCTTCAGGAACAAGGAGGGGTGAACCTCCTGGCTAACCAAGACGGGCCAAGACCAGCCAGCCCCCCCCTTCAGGAACAAGAAGGGGTGTGCCTCCTGGCTAAGCAAGACGGGCCCAGACCATCCAGCTCCCCCCTCCAGGAACAAGGAGGAGGTGAGCCTCCCAGCCAACCAAGACATGCCCAGATCAACCAGCCTCCCTTCCAGATATGCAGATGGGTTGTACCTCCTGGCCAACCAAGACAGGGCCAGTCCAGCCAGCTTCCCCCCTTTGGAGACAAGAAGGGCTGTGCTTCCTTGTCAACCAAGAAGAGCCCAGAAAAACCATCCTCTCCTTTCCAGAGACAAGGAGGGGAGTGCCTCCTGGCCATCCAAGACAGGCCCAGACCAGCCAGCCCCCCCCTCCAAAAACAAGGTAGAGGTGAGCCTCCCGGCCAACCAAAACATGCCCAGACCAACGAGCCTCCCTTCCAGATAATCAGATGGGTTGTACCTCTTGGCCAACCAACACAGGGCCAGACCAGCCAGCTTCCCCCCTTTGGAGACAACAAGAGCTGTGCTTTCTTGCCAACCAAAACAAGCCCAGAGCAGTCAGCCTCTCCCCTCCAGGAACAAGGAGGAGGTGAGCCTCCCGGCCAACCAAGACATGCCCAGACCAAGCAGCTTCCCTTCCAGATAATCAGATGGGTTGTACCTCCTGGCCACCCAGGACAGGGCCAGACCAGCCAGCTTCCCCCCTTTGGAGACAACAAGAGCTGTGCTTCCTTGCCAACCAAAATAAGCCCAGAGCAGTCAGCTTTCCCCCTCCAGAGACAAGGAGGAGATGAACCTCCCGGCCAACCAACACATGACCAGATCAACCAGCTTCCCTTCCAGATAATCAGATGGGTTGTACCTCCTGGCCAACCAACACAGGGCCAGACCAGCAAGCTTCCCCCCTTTGGAGACAACAAGAGCTGTGCTTCCTTGCCAACCAAAACAAGCCCAGAGCAGTCAGCCTCCCCCCTCCAGAGACAAGGAGGAGATGAACCTCCTGGCCAACCAATACATGACCAGACCAACCAGCTTCCCTTCCAGATAATCAGATGGGTTGTACCTCCTGGCCAACCAAGACAGGGTCAGACCAGCCAGCTTCCCCCCTTTGGAGACAACAAGAGCTGTGATTCCTTGCCAACCAAGACAAGCCCAGAGCAGTCAGCCTCCCCCCTCCAGGAACAAGGAGGAGGTGAGCCTCCTGGCCAACCAAGACATGCCCAGACCAACCAGCTTCCCTTCCAGATAATCAGATGGGTTGTACCTCCTGGCCAACCAGGACAGGGCCAGACCAGCCAGCTTCCCCCCTTTGGAGACAACAAGAGCTGTGATTCCTTGCCAACCAAGACAAGCCCAGAGCAGTCAGCCTCCCCCCTCCAGGAACAAGGAGGAGGTGAGCCTCCCGGCCAACCAAGACATGCCCAGACCAACCAGCTTCCCTTCCAGATAATCAGATGGGTTGTACCTCCTGGCCACCCAGGACAGGGCCAGACCAGCCAGCTTCCCCCCTTTGGAGACAACAAGAGCTGTGCTTCCTTGCCAACCAAAACAAGCCCAGAGCAGTCAGCCTCCCCCCTCCAGGAACAAGGAGGAGGTGACCCTCCCGGCCAACCAACACATGACCAGATCAACCAGCTTCCCTTCCAGATAATCAGATGGGTTGTACCTCCTGGCCAACCAACACAGGGCCAGACCAGCAAGCTTCCCCCCTTTGGAGACAACAAGAGCTGTGCTTCCTTGCCAACCAAAACAAGCCCAGAGCAGTCAGCCTCCCCCCTCCAGAGACAAGGAGGAGATGAACCTCCTGGCCAACCAATACATGACCAGACCAACCAGCTTCCCTTCCAGATAATCAGATGGGTTGTACCTCCTGGCCAACCAAGACAGGGTCAGACCAGCCAGCTTCCCCCCTTTGGAGACAACAAGAGCTGTGATTCCTTGCCAACCAAGACAAGCCCAGAGCAGTCAGCCTCCCCCCTCCAGGAACAAGGAGGAGGTGAGCCTCCTGGCCAACCAAGACATGCCCAGACCAACCAGCTTCCCTTCCAGATAATCAGATGGGTTGTACCTCCTGGCCAACCAGGACAGGGCCAGACCAGCCAGCTTCCCCCCTTTGGAGACAACAAGAGCTGTGATTCCTTGCCAACCAAGACAAGCCCAGAGCAGTCAGCCTCCCCCCTCCAGGAACAAGGAGGAGGTGAGCCTCCCGGCCAACCAAGACATGCCCAGACCAACCAGCTTCCCTTCCAGATAATCAGATGGGTTGTACCTCCTGGCCAACCAGGACAGGGCCTGACCTGCCAGCTTCCCCCCTTTGGAGACCAGAAGGGCTGTGTTTCCTTGCCAACCAAAACAAGCCCAGAGCAGTCAGCCTCCCCCCTCCAGGAACAAGGAGGAGGTGACCCTCCCGGCCAACCAAGACATGCCCAGACCAACCAGCTTCCCTTCCAGATAATCAGATGGGTTGTACCTCCTGGCCAACCAACACAGGGCCATACCAGCCAGCTTCCCCCCTTTGAAGACAACAAGAGCTGTGCTTCCTTGCCAACCAAAACAAGCCCAGAGCAGTCAGCCTCCCCCCTCCAGGAACAAGGAGGAGGTGAGCCTCCCAACCAAACAAGACATGCCCAGACCAACCAGCTTCCTTTCCAGATAATCAGATGGGTTGTACCTCCTGGCCAACCAAGACAGGGCAAGACCAGCCAGCTTCCCCCCTTTGGAGACAACAAGAGCTGTGCTTTCTTGCCAACCAAAACAAGCCCAGAACAGTCAGCCTCCACCCTCCAGAGACAAGGAGGAGGTGAGCCTCCCGGCCAACCAAGACATGCCCAGACCAACCAGCTTCCCTTCCAGATAATCAGATGGGTTGTACCTCCTGTCCAACCAAGACAGGGCCAGACCAGCCAGCTTCCCCCCTTTGGAGACAAGAAGGGCTATATTTCCTTGCCAATCAAGACAAGCCCAGAACAGTCAGCCTCCACCCTTCAGAAACAAGGAGGGAGTGCCCCCTGGCCAAGCAAGACAGGCCCAGACCAACCAGTCCCAACCTCCATGAACAAGGAGGAGGTGAGCCTCCCGGCCAACCAAAAGATGCCCAGACCAACCAGCTTCCCTTCCAAATAATCAGATGGGTTGTACCTCCTGGCCAACCAAGACAGGGCCAGACCAGCCAGCTTCCGCCCTTTAGAGACCAGAAGGGCTGCACTTCCTTGCCAACCAAGAGGAGCCCAGACCAGTCACCCTCCCCTTTCCAGAGACAAGGCAGGGACTGCCTCCTGGCCAACCAAGACAGGCCCAGACCAGCCAGCCCCCCACCTCCAGGAACAAGGAGGAGGTGAGCCTCCCAGCCAACCAAGTCTATAGTAAGAACTTGGCTCACCCTGAGCACCTTTGTGGTTCTCAGAAAAAAAGCAGTCCAGCAATATTAGAAAAACTGGCCCACAAAAAGGAAAATCTGAGCAAATTTTAAATCATGCAAAAATTATTATTTTTTTATTTTTGCCAAGTGCATGCGGTAATCAATTCTCCACGTCCCGACACTCATTCACATCTTCATCAAGGGAATACATTTTTATTTAAAAAAGAAAACAATGTCAAAATATTACATATGGAACATAATGTATACACAGAAGAAAGCAACATATACAGAGAAGAAATGACTCCGGAGTTAATGCAATATGATAAGAGCGACAATGTAAACCAGTCACATTGGAAAGAAGAAGTTAAGACAATAAGGCCTCATCTGCTGCTGTGATTGGTGCTTTGTGCGATACATTCACTATCAGAGAGTTCCAGTGATGGTGATTACCCTACATGTGCTGGAGATACGGAAAAGAAGAGAAAAAGGTAACGGGAAAAAGACAAATATTTCTTACCAGTAAGTGGGATTGTTTATAGGTAGAGGTCTCACAGACGACGCTGTCATGGTTTGTATGTTATAGAACACTAGATATGGGCCCGATGCTATGGCATCGGGAGAGTGGTCTCTGCCTCTGTCTCCCCCTGTTCTCTGCCCCTGTCTCCCCCTGTTCTCTGCTCCTGTCTCCTCCTGTCCTCTGCCCCTGTGTCTCCCGGTCCTCTGTCCCTGTCCTCTGCCCCTGGCCTCTGCCGCTGTCCTCTGCCGCTGTCCTCTACCCCTGTCCTCTGCCCCTGTGTCCCCCTGTCCTCTGACCCTGTCCTCTACCCCTGTGTCCCCCTGTTCTCTTCCCCTGTCATCTGCCTCAGCCCCTGTTCTATGCCCCTGTCCTCTGCCCCTGTGTCTCCCTGTCCTCTGCCCTTGTGTCCCCCTGTCCTCTGCCCCTGTGTGCCCCTGTCTGTGGCCACTGTGTCCCCCTGTTCTCTGCCCCTGTCCTCTGCCACTGTGTCCCCCTGTCCTATGCCCTGTGTCCCCCTGTCCTCTGCCCCTGTGTCCCCCTGTTCTCTACCCCTGTGTCCCCCTGTCCTCTGCCCCTGTGTCCCCCTGTCCTCTGACCCTGTCCTCCCCTGTTCTCTGCCCCTGTGTCCCCCTGTCCTCTGCACCTGTGTCCCTCTGTTCTCTGCCCCTGTGTCCCCCTGTTCTCTGCGCCTGTGTCCTTATGTTCTCTGCCCCTGTGTCCCCCTGTTCTCTGCCCCTGTGTAACCTTGTCCTCTGCCCCATGTCCCCTGTCCTCTGCCACTGTGTCCCCTGTCCTCTTCCCCTGTGTCCCATTGTCCTCTGCCCCTGTCCTCAGCCCCTTTGTCCCCCTGTCCTCTGCCTCTGTCCTTTGCCCCTGTTCTCTGCCCCTGTGTCCCCCTGTTCTCTGCCCCCGTGTCCCACTGTTCTCTGCCCCCGTGTCCCCGTTCTCTGCCCCCGTGTCGCCCTGTACTCTGCCCCCGTGTCCCCCTGTCCACTGCCACCGTGTCCACCTGTTCTCTGCCACGTGTCCCCCTGTCCTCTGCCCCTGTCTCCCCATGTCCTCTGCCCCTGTCTCCCTCTGTCCTCTGCTCCTGTCTCCTCCTGTCCTCTGCCCCTGTGTCCCCCCTGTCCTCTGCCCCTTTTTCCCCCTGATCTCTGCCTTTTTCCCCCTGTTCTCTTCCCCTGTCTCACCTGTCCTCTGCCGCTGTCCCCCTGTCCTCTGCCCCTGTGTCCCCCTGTCCTCTGCCCCTGTGTCCCCCTGTCCTCTGCCCCTGTTTCCCCCTGTCCTCTTCCCCTGTTTCCCCCTGTCCTCTTCCCCATGTCCCCCTTTTCTCTGCCCTTGTCCTCTGCCTGTGTCCCCCTGTCCTCTGCCCCTGTGTCACCCTGTCCTCTGGCCCTGTGTCCCCCTGTCCTCTGCCCCTGTCCTCCCCTTTTCTCTGCTCGTGTTTCCCCCTGTTCTCTTTCCCTGTGTCCCCTGTCCTCTGCCCCTGTGACCCCCTGTTCTCTGCCCCTGTGTCCCCCTGTTCTCTGCCTCTGTGTCCCCCTGTTCTCTGCATGTGTCCCCCTGTCCTCTGCCCCTGTGTTCTCCTGTCCTATGCCCCTGTGTCCTGCTGTCCTCTGACCCTGTGTCCCCTGTCCTCTGCCCCTGTGTTACCCTGTCCTCTGCCCCTGTGTTCCCCTCTCCTCTACCTCTCTGTTCCTCTGTCTTCTGCCTCTGAGTCCCCCTGTCCTCTGCCCCTGTGCCCCCCTGTCCTGTGCCCCTGTGTCCCCCTGTTTTCTGACCATGTCCTCTACCCCTGTGTAGCCCTGTTCTATTCCCCTGTCCTCTGCCTCTACCCCTGTTCTCTGCCCCTGTGTTCCCCTGTTCTCTGCCCAATGTCCTCTGCCCCTATATCCCCCTGTCCTCTGCCCCTGTGTCCCCCTGTTCTCCACCTCTGTGTCCCCCTGTCTTCTGACCCTGTCCTCCACTGTCCTCTGACCCTGTCCTCCCCTATTCTCTTCCCCTGTGTCCTCCTGTCCTCTGCCCCTGTGTCCCCCTGTCCTCTGCCCGTCTCCCCTGTCCTCTGCCCTGTCTCCCCCTGTGCTCTGCCCCTGGGTCCCCCTATCCTCTGCCCCTGTGTCCCCCTGTTCTCTGACCCTGTCTCCCCCTGTCCTCTGCCCCTGTCTCCCCCTGTCCTCTGCCCCTGTGTCCCCCTGTCCTCTGCCCCTGAGTTCCTCTGTCCTCTGCCTCTGTGTCCCCATGTTCTCTACCCTTGTCCTCTGCCCTGTGTCCCCCTGTCCTCTGCATTTTTTTCCCCTGTTCTCTGCCCCTTTTTCCCCCTGTTCTCTTCCCCTGTCTCCCCTGTCCTCTGCCCCTGTGTTCCCCTGTCCTCTGCCCCTGTGTCCCCCTGTCTTCTGCTCCTGTGACCCCTGTCCTCTGCCCCTGTGTCCCCCTGTTCTCTGCCCTTGTCCTCTGCCCCGTGTCCCCCTTTCCTCTGGCCCTGTGTACCCCTATCCTCTTCCCCTGTCCTCCCCTTTTCTCTGTCCCGTGTCCCCCTGTTCTCTGCCACTGTGACCCCCTGTTCTCTGCCCCTGTGTCCCCCTGTTCTCTGCAACTGTGTCCCTCTGTCTCCTGCCCCTATCCTCCCCTGTTCTCTGTCCCTGTTTCCCCCTGTTCTCTGCCGCTGTATCCACCTGTTGTCTGCCTCTGTGTCCTCCTTTTGTCTGCCCCTGTGTCCCCCTGTTCTCTGCCCCTGTGTCGCCCTGTCCTCTGCCCCTGTGTTACCCTGTCCTCTGCCCCTGTGTTCCCCTGTCCTCTACATCTCTGTCCCTCTGTCCTCTGCCCCTGTGTCCCCCTGTCCTCTGCCTCTGTGTCCCCCTGTTTTCTGACCATGTCCTCTACCCCTGTGCAGCCCTGTTCTATTCCCCTGTCCTCTGCCTCTACCCCTGTTCTCTGCCCCTGACCTCTGCCCCAGTGTCCCCCTGTCCTCTGCCCCTGTGTTCCCCTGTTCTCTGTCCACTGTCCTCTGCCCCTATGTCCCCCTGTCCTCTGCCCCTGTGTCCCCCTATCCTCTGACCTTGTCTCCCCCTGTCCTCTGCCCCTGAATCCCCCTGTCCTCTGCTCCTGAGACCCCATGTCCTCTGCCCCTGAATCCCCCTGTCCTCTGCTCCTGTGACCCCATGTCCTCTGCCCCTGTGTCCCCCTGTTCTCTGCCCTTGTCCTCTGCCCCTGTGTCCCCCTGTCCTCTGGCCCTGTGTCCCCTGTCCTCTGCCCATGTGTCCCCCTGTTTGTGGCCACTGCGTCCCCCTGTTCTTTGCCTCTGTCCTCTGCCACTGTATCCCCCTGTCCTATGCCCCTGTTACCCCCTGTCCTCTGCCCCTGTTCCCCCCTGTTCTCTGCCCCTGTATCCCCCTGTTGTCTGCCCCTGTGTCCCCCTTTTGTCTGCCCCTGTGTCCCTTTGTTCTCTTCCCCTGTGTCCTCTGCCCCTGTGTCACCCTGTCCTCTGGCCCTGTGACCCCCTGTCCTCTGCCCCTGTGACCCCCTTTCCTCTGCCTCTATGTCCCTCTGTCCTCTGCCCCTGTGTACCTCTGCCTCTGCCCCTGTGTCCCCCTGTCCTCAGCCCCTGAGTTCCTCTGTCCTCTGCCTCTGTGTCCCCCTGTTCTCTACCCTTGTCCTCTGCCCCTTTGTCCCCCTGTCCTCTGCCCTTTTCTCCCCCAGTCCTTTGCCCTTGTTTCCCCCTGTCCTCTGCCCCTTTTTCCCCTATCCTCTGCCCCTGTCCTCTGCCCCGTGTCCCCCTTTCCTCTGGCCCTGTGTACCCCTATCCTCTTCCCCTGTCCTCCCCTTTTCTCTGTCCCGTGTCCCCCTGTTCTCTGCCACTGTGACCCCCTGTTCTCTGCCCCTGTGTCCCCTGTTCTCTGCAACTGTGTCCCTCTGTCTCCTGCCCCTATCCTCCCCTGTTCTCTGTCCCTGTTTCCCCCTGTTCTCTGCCGCTGTATCCACCTGTTGTCTGCCTCTGTGTCCTCCTTTTGTCTGCCCCTGTGTCCCCCTGTTCTCTGCCCCTGTGTCGCCATGTCCTCTGCCCCTGTGTTACCCTGTCCTCTGCCCCTGTGTTCCCCTGTCCTCTACATCTCTGTCCCTCTGTCCTCTGCCCCTGTGTCCCCCTGTCCTCTGCCTCTGTGTCCCCCTGTTTTCTGACCATGTCCTCTACCCCTGTGCAGCCCTGTTCTATTCCCCTGTCCTCTGCCTCTACCCCTGTTCTCTGCCCCTGACCTCTGCCCCAGTGTCCCCCTGTCCTCTGCCCCTGTGTTCCCCTGTTCTCTGTCCACTGTCCTCTGCCCCTATGTCCCCCTGTCCTCTGCCCCTGTGTCCCCCTATCCTCTGACCTTGTCTCCCCCTGTCCTCTGCCCCTGAATCCCCCTGTCCTCTGCTCCTGAGACCCCATGTCCTCTGCCCCTGAATCCCCCTGTCCTCTGCTCCTGTGACCCCATGTCCTCTGCCCCTGTGTCCCCCTGTTCTCTGCCCTTGTCCTCTGCCCCTGTGTCCCCCTGTCCTCTGGCCCTGTGTCCCCCTGTCCTCTGCCCATGTGTCCCCCTGTTTGTGGCCACTGCGTCGCCCACTGTTCCCTTCTTCTGCCCTCTGGTCCTTCTGTCTGCCCTGTTCCCCCTGTCTCTTCCTGTCCCCTGTGTCCCCCTGTCCTCTGGCCCTGTGTCCCCCTGTTTCTCTGCCCCTGTTCCCCCTGTTGTCTGCCTCTGTGTCCCCTGTCTCCCCTTGTCCTTGTTTCCCCCTGTGCCTCTGCCCTTGTCCCCTGTCCTCTGCCCTTGCCCCCTGTCCTCTGCCCCTTGTATCCCCTTCCTCTGCCCTGTCCCTGTCTCTGCCCTGTGTCCCCTGTCCTCTGCCCTGTACCCCCTTCCTCTGCCCTGTTCCCCTATTCTCTGCCCCTGTGTCCCCCTGTTCTCTACCCTTGTCCTCTGCCCTGTGTCCCCCTGTCCTCTGCTCCTGTGTCTTGTCCTCTGCCCTGTGTCCCCTGTCCTCTGCCCCTTTCTTCCCCATCGTCCCCTGTCCTCTGCCCTGTGTCCCTGTCCTCTGCCCCTGTGTCCCCCGTCCTCTGCCCCTAGTTGCCCAGAGCTCTGCCTGTGATCCCCTGTTCGACACCTGCCCTCTGCCCTGTGCCCCCGGTCTCTGCCTGTGACATGTCCTACTGCCCTGTGTCCCCCTGTCCTCTGCCCTATTCATGTCCACCACGTCCCCTGTCCTTGCCCGTGTCCCATTGTCCTTGCCCAGTGTCCCCACGTCTCCTGCCACAGTGCGCAGAGGACCGGGGGACACAGAGGCAGAGAACAGCGGGACACATAGGGGCAGAGGACAGGGGGACATGGGCAGAGGACAGGGGCAGAGGGAACAGGGGTACAGGGGAAAGGTGGGTCAGGGACAGCGGTCACAGGGGCAACAGGGGGCCAGGGAGCAGGTCACAGGGGGTCACAGGGGCAGAGGACAGGGGGAGAGCAGGGGGACACAGGGGCAGAGACAGGGGGACACAGGGTACGGCAGAGACAGGGGGACAGGCAGCAGGGAGAGCAGGAACAGGGGTCACAGCAACAGGACGCAGAGGCACAGGGCAGGGGCAGAGACAGGGGGACACAGAGAGCAGAGAACAGGGGGACACAGGCAGAGACAGGGGACACAGGGCAGAGAACAGGGGAACAGGGCAGAGAAGGGCAAGGGAGACGGGGACAGGGGCAGAGGACAGGGGAACAGGCAGGGCAGAGAACAGGGGGACACAGGGGCAAGAGGAACAGGGGGAAACAGGGCAGAGGGCGGAGGCAGGAACAGGGGACACAGGCGAGGCAGGATAGGGGCAGAGACGGGACAGGGCAGAGGAAGGGGACACAGGGCAGAGGACAGGGGACAGGGCAGAGACAGGGGACACAGGGCAGAGAGGGACAGGGAGAAGGCAGGAGGGGGACACAGGAGCAGGAGACAAGGGACAGGGGAGACAGCAGAGGAAGACAGAGGGGACAGGATGGAGACAGGGGGACACAGGGCAGAGGACAGGGAGACACAGGGGCAGAGGAAGCAGGGGCAGAGAAAGGGGACACAGGGGCAGAGACAAGGGGGACACAGGGGCAGAGAACAGGGGTACAGGCAGAGAACAGGGGAACAGGACAGGGACACAGGGTAGCAGGAGACAGGGCAGGCAGAGAACAGGGGGACACAGGGGCAGAGAACAGGGGGACACAGGGGCAGAGAAACAGGGGACAGGGGCAGAGAAAGGGGAACAGGGGCAGAGGACAGGGGGACACAGGGCAGAGGACAGGGGACACAGGGCAGAGGACAGGGCAGGAACAGGGCACAGGACAGCAGAACAGGGGGTCAGGAGCAGAGACAGGGGAACACAGGGGCAGAGGACAGGGGGACACAGGGCAGAGGACAGGGGAGACACAGGAGAGACAGGGAAAGGGCAGGAACAGGGGCAGGAGGAACAGGGGAGCACAAGGGCAGAGGACAGGGGACACAGGGCAAGACAGAGAACAGGGGCAGAGAAGGAACAGGGGCAGAGGAAGGGGGACACAGGGGCAGAGGACAGGGAGAACAGGGCAGAGAACAGGGGACACAGGGCAGAGGATAGGGGGACCAGGGGCAGGACAGTGGGCAGAGAACAGGGGGACACAGGGCAGAGGACAGGGGGACACGGCAGAGACAGGGGCAGAGAGAACAGGAGGGTAAGGAGGAGATCAGAGGGGGACACAGGGATGGAGAACAGGGGCTAGGGCAGGGACAGGGGAGACAGGGGACAGTGGGCAGAAAAAGGGGACACAGGGGCAGAGGACAGGGGACACGGGCAGAGAACAGGGGACAGAGCAGGAACAGGGGAATAAGAACAGGGTACACAGGGTAGAGGACAGGCGAGAACAGGGGGACACAGGGGCAGAGACAGGGGGCACAGGGGCAGAGAACAAGGGGACACAGGGCAGAGACAGGGAACGGGCAGAGGAGGGAAGGACAGGGACACAGGGGCAGAGAACAGGGTGACACAGGGCAGAGGACAGGGGGACACAGGCAGAGGACAGGGACACAGGGGCAAGGACAGGGAACACAGGGGCAGAGGACAGGGGGACACAGGCAGAGAACAGGGGGAACAGAGGGAAAAACGAGAGGAGGACACAGGGGCAGAGGACAAGGGAGCACATGGGCCAGAGGAAGGCGGAGCACAGGGGAGAGGAACAGGGGGAACAGGGCAGAGGAAAGAAGGGGCAGAGGACAGGGGGCAGAGGAACAGGGGGACACAGGGCAGAGGAAGGGGGACCAGGGGCAGAGGACAGGGAGACAGGGAGAGGACAGGAGGGCAAACAGGGACAGAGAGACAGGGGACACGGGGGACAGAGGACAGGGCAGGACAGTGAGGACAGGGTAGAGACAGGGGCAGGATGGGACAGGGGAATAGCAAGACAGGGTGGCACAGGGGCAGAGGACAAGGGCAGAGAACAGGGGGACACAGGGGCAGAGGACAGGGGGTCACAGGAGCAGAGGTCAGGGGGATTCAGGGGCAGAGGACAGGGGGAGACAAGGTCAGAGGATAGGGGGACACAGGGGCAGAGGACAGGGGGACATAGGGGCAGAGGACAGTGGGCAGAGAACAGGGGAACACAGGGGCAGAGGACAGGGGGACACTGGGGCAGAGATCAGGGGCAGAGAACAGGGGTAGAGGCAGAGGACAGGGGAATAGAACAGGGCTGCACTGGGGTAGAGGACATGGTCAGAAAACAGGGGGACACAGGGGCAGAGGACAGGGGGACACAGGGGCAGAGGACAGAGGGATAGAGATGTAGAGGACAGGGGAACACAGGGGCAGAGGACAGGGTAACACAGGGGCAGAGGACAGGGTGACACAGGGGCAGAGAACAGGGGGACACAGGGGCAGACAAAAGGAGGACACAGGGGCAGACAACAGGTGGATACAGCGGCAGAGAACAGGGGAACAAGGGAACAGGGGAGGATAGGGGCAGGAGACAGGGGGACACAGTTGCAGAGAACAGGGGGACACAGGGGCAGAGAACAGGGGGACACAGGGGCAGAGAACAGGGGGACATGGTGCAGAGAAAAGGGGAGGACAGGGGCAGAAGACAGGGGGACACAGGGCCAGAGGACAGGGGGACACAGGGACAGAGGACAAGGGCAGAGAACAGGGGGACACAGGGGCAGAGGACAGGGGAACACAGGGGCAGTGGACAGGGGAGACAGGGGAAGAGAACAGGGGGAAAAAGGGGCAGAGAACAGGGGGAAAAAATGCAGAGGACAGGGGGACACAGGGGCAGAGGACAAGGGCAGAGAACATGGGGACACAGAGGCAGAGGACAGAGGAACTCAGGGGCAGAGGACAGGGGGACACAGGGGCAGAGGAAAGGGGGACACAGGGGCAGAGGACAGGGGGAGACAGGGTCAGAGAACAGGGGGACACAGGGGCAGAGGATAGGAGGACCCAGGGGCAGAGGACAGGGGGAGACAGGGGCAGAGGACAGGGGGAGACGGGCAGAGGACAGGGGGACACAGGGGCAGAGGACAGGAGGACGCAGGGGAAGAGAACAGGGGAGGACAGGGTCAGAGGACAGTGGAGGACAGGGTCAGAAGACAGGGGGACACAGGGGTGGAGAACAGGGGGACATAGGGGCAGAGGACTGGGGGACATAGGAGCAGAGGACAGTGGGCAGAGAACAGGGGAACACAGGGGCAGAGGACAGGGGGACACTGGGGCAGAGAACAGGGGTAGAGGCAGAGAACAGGGGAATAGAACAGGGTTACACAGGGGTAGAGGACATGGTCAGAAAACAGGGGGACACAGGGGCAGAGGACAGGGGGGCACAGGGGCAGAGGACAGGGGGACACAGGGGCAGAAGACAGAGGAACAGAGAGGTAGAGGACAGGGGAACACAGGGGCAGAGGACAGGGTAACACAGGGGCAGAGGACAGGGGGACACAGGGTCAGAGGACAGCAGGACACAGGGGCATAGGACAGGAGAACACAGGGGCAGAGGACAGGGAGACACAGGCAGAGAACAGGGGGACACAGAGGCAGAGAACAGGGAGACACAGGGGCAGAGAACAGGGGGTCACAGGGTCAGAGGACAGGGGGACACAGGGAAAGAGAACAGGGGGAAACAGGAGCAGAGAAAAGGGGAGGACAGGGGCAGAGGACAGGGGGACACAGGGCCAGAGGACAGGGAGACACAGGGGCAGAGGACAGGGGGACACAGGGGCAGAGGACAAGGGCAGAGAACAGGGGGACACGGGGAAGAGGACAGGGGACATAGGGGCAGAGGACAGGGGGACACAGGGGCAGAGGACAGGGGGACACGGGCAGAGGACAGGGGGACAGCTGCAGAGGACAGGGGAGACAGGGGAAGAAAACAGTGGGAAAAGGCAGAGTACAGGGGGAAAAGGGGCAGAGGACAGGGGGGGACAGAGGCAGAGGACAGGAGGAGACAGGAGCAGAGGACAGTGGGAGACAGGGGCAGAGGACATGGGGAGACAGGGGCAGAGGACAGGGAGACACGTGGCAGAGAACAGGTGGACACGGGGGCAGCGGACAGGGGGACACGGGGGCAGAGAACAGGGGGACATGGGGGCAGAGAACAGGGGTACACGGGGGCAGAGAACAGTGCGACACGGGGCATAGAACAGGGGGACACAGGGGCAGAGAACAGGAGCAAAGGACAGAGGCAGAGGACAGGGGGACAAAGGGGCTGAGGACAGGGGCAGAGGACAATGGGACACAGGGGAAGAGGACAGGGGACACAGTGGCAGAGGACAGGGGGACATGGGGCAGAGGACAAGGTTACACAGGGGCAGAGAACAGGGGGACACAGGGGCAGAGAACATAGGGACACAGGCGCAGAGAACAGGGGGACACAGGGGCAGAGAACAGGGGGACACAGGGGCAGAGGGCAGGGGGACACAGGGGCAGAGAACAGGGGAGGACAGGGTCAGAGGACAGGGGGACACAGGGGCAGAGGACAGGGGGACACAGGGGCAGAGAACACGGGGACACAGGGGCAGAGGACAGGGGGACACAGGGGCATAAAACAGGGGGACACAGTGGCAGAGGACAGGGGCAGAGAACAGGGGGACACAGTGGCCACAGACAGGGGCACACAGGGGCAGAGGACAGGGGGACACAGGGGCAGAGGACAGGGAGACACAGGGGCAGAGGACAGGGGCATAGAACAGGGGCAGAGGCAGATGACAGGGGAAGAGAACAGGGGGACACAGGGGTAGAGGACAGGGTCAGAGGACAGGGGGACACAGGGGCAGAGGACAGGGGTAGAGGACAGCAGCAGAGGACAGCGGCAGAGGCCAGGGGCAGAGGACAGGGACGGAGAACCGGGAGACACAGGGGCAGAGGACAGGAGGAGACAGGAGCAGAGAACAGGGGGAGACAGGGGCAGAGAACAGGGGGAGACAGAGGCAGAGACCACTCTCCCGATGCCATAGCATCGGGCCCATATCCAGTGTTCTATAACATACAAACCATGACAGCGTCATCTGTGAGACCTCTACCTATAAACAATCCCACTTACTGGGTAAGAAATATTTGTCTTTTTCCCATTACCTTTTTCTCTTCTTTTCTGTATCTCCAGCACATGTAGGGTAATCACCATCACTGGAACTCTCTGATAGTGAATGTATCGCACAAAGCACCAATCACAGCAGCAGATGAGGCCTTATTGTCTTAACTTCTTCTCTCCAATGTGTCGCTCTTATCATATTGCATTAACTCCGGAGTCATTTCTTCTCTGTATATGTTGCTTTCTTCTGTGTAGATGTTATGTTCCATGTGTAATATTTTGACACTGTTGCTGTTATCTTTTTGTATATTGAAATTAATTCCCTTGATGAAGATGTGAATGTGATTTGAAACGTCAGGAATGTTTACGTCATGCACTTGGCAAAAATAAAATACAAGGTGTGTGATGGCTGGCTATTAAGGGGTGGAGGAGGCCAGGTTTTTTTTGCATAGATTTAAAATCATAGCTATTAAAGCTATATTGCTTTGCAAAGTAAAATGACTATATTTACCACTGACTACCACTGACTGTAATTAAACTTTCCCCCCCTCTTCCAAAACAACTCATTGTGAAGTTATGAACAACGGGGGAAAAAGGTGCTTGATGGCAAGCTATTAATTAATTTCCCCCCCCCCCCCCCTCCTGACTACAGAGTGGAATAGTGAGTCGGGGGAGGAGAGGAATGGCGAGAGAGCTAATTCTGCATTGTGGAAAGACTGTTTTTCTCCTAGGAAGAAAGAATATCGGATTAGTATTGACCTATACCTCCATCCATGTACCGGCCAGTGAAGAAGATGATACAATAAATGAAAGCTGCTGATGTGATTAAGGACAGTCACAGTTCTTGGTCTGCGCAAATTATGCTCGTTAAAAAGAAGGATGGGAGTATTTGGTTGGGCATGGATTATCGCAAGCTCAATAACATTACTCACAAAGATGCGAACTCCCTGAAAAGAATAGAAGAATCGTTGACTGGATGAAATCAGCAGCCTACTTCTCCACCCTAAATCTCACCAGCAGGTACTGGCAAGTACCAATGGCCCCAGAGGACCAAGAGAAGACTGCATTCACTACCCCTATGGACTTGTTTGTATTCAACCGCATGCCCTTTGGTTTTAGCAATGCCCCAGGAATCCTTCAGACACTCATGGAATACTGCTTGAGTCACAAGAATTTTGAAACTGTGCTGCTTTACTTAGATCATCTACTCCAAAACCTTCGACGAACACCTCCAACATCTCGCCAAAGTCTTTGAAGTCTTAGCCAAGCATGGCCTGAAAGTCAAACCATCCAAATGGTATCAACTAAAACCAAAGGTCCAGTACCTAGGATATGTAGTCAGTGCAGAAGGAGTTATTCCGGATCCAGAGAAGATCCCAACTACTATTAAAGAAGTCCGCATATTCCTTGGATATGCCAGCTACTATAGGAGATTCATCAAAAACTTTACTCAGATTGCTGCCCTCTTACAAGAGTTCCTAAAAGGACTACCATGACAGAAGATGAGCAAAAGCCCTTCCATCCAGTGGACACCAGAGCTAGAACAGTCCTGGCAGGAAATTAAGATGAGAACAGTCCTGCCAGGAAATTAAGATGAGAACAGTCCTGGCAGGAAATTAAGATGAGAACAGTCCTGCCAGGCAATTAAGGTGAGAACAGTCCTGCCAGGAAATTAAGGTGAGAACAGTCCTGGCAGGAAATTAAGGTGAGAACAGTCCTGGCAGGAAATTAAGGTGAGAACAGTCCTGGCAGGAAATTAATATGAGAACAGTCCTGCCAGGAAATTAAGATGAGAACAGTCCTGGCAGGAAATTAAGATGAGAACAGTCCTGGCAGGAAATTAAGATGAGAACAGTCCTGGCAGGAAATTAAGGTGAGAACAGTCCTGCCAGGAAATTAAGGTTAGAACAGTCCTGGCAGGAAATTAAGGTGAGAACAGTCCTGGCAGGAAATTATGATGATGCCTATCCAGACTTCAACATCCCCATTCACCTGTATGCAGATGCCAGCCACACAGGATCAGGTGCTGTACTATTCCAAGTCTATGACTGGCTTTTTTACCATCCTGTTCTGTTCGTTTTTGAAACAAACAGAACAGGATCGATTTTGCCCCCCCATATATCCCTATGGTGCCGGATTGGCACTATTTGGCCATCCGATTTTGTGAATCCGGTGCAGGATTCATTTTTTGTCCTATTTTTCACCGGTCCCAAAAACGAGTCCTGCGTTTTTTTTGGGCTACAATGACAAAACACGTCAGGTGCAAGCCCTTTAACCGTACGATATTGCATATGCGATGTGTCATGATTGTGCCGGGTGAAGGCGGTACTACGATCTTGTTTGCAACTTCCCCTTAGTCACTACGGTGTTAATTCTAGATGCCTGGGTTGCTCATACCCAGCGCACAAAAGTTGCGTACAGCATCCTAGTTGCGTTGCCTGCCGATATCTCCCTGTGTGACGTCTCCTATGCCATCTTGGACAAGTGCCAAAAACGTGTGCGCTCCCGTGAAATTGTATGCGATATCGGAACGATATTGCGACGTGTAACGGTACCCGAAGAAACAAAGGTACAAATAGGGTCTTAATGTTATGGAGATAAGGTGACTTTTAGTGATTTGCGGCTCACCTGGAAGGGTTGTGAGAGCCACAACAAACTTTGATAGCAACAACTGCTGCAGCCACTATGAGGAGAAATATTGACCCGGTAGTAGAATATGGTGCATACGCTGCGCTGTCAGGGGTCAGTCTCCAATAATAGATAAAATGCAAAAGTGATTATTTTATTAGGCATTTCAGACCAATAACCTGCTCCTTCTTCAGATAAAACCACAATATAAATACACATAAAGAATAGCCCCTATAAACCATTCAAATCATGAGGTCACAGACTTCCCATAAGAAAAAACCTGCGAACTTCAAATCAGCTGACATACAATGTATCTGGTGAGAAAATAGAATGTAACATTCTAAAAAGTAAATGTGAATGACGTGATCTTATTTGTGTCAATAAATTGTGACATTGTTATCTTGTGTCAGAAAAGAGAGGAAAAAAAGAAAAAGTAACTTAGAAAAAAAGAACAATAAAGAAAAATTTGAAAAAAAAAAGAACAATGAAGAAAAAAACAACAAAAGAAAGAAAAGAAAAATTGAAAAAAAAATAATAAAAAGAAAAATAAGAAAAAAAAGTAAGAAAAAAAACAAAAAAAGAATAAAGAAAAAAACAACAAAAGAAACAAAAGAAAAAATGAAAAAAAATAATAAAGAAAAATAAGAAAAAAAAAAGAAATAAAGAACAGTATAGCAAAAAAAGAAAAAAATAAATCTTAGAAGAAAGCAAAAATGGAAAAAAAAGAAAAAAAATCTTTTTATTTTTGACTTTTTTATCTTCTTTCTTTTCTGACACAAGATAACAATGTCACAATTTAGCGACACAAATAAGATCACATCATTCACATTTACTTTTTAGGATGTTACATTCTATTTTTTTCACGAGATATGTTGTATGTCAGCTGATGTGAAGTTTGCAGGGTTTATGGGACGTCTGCGACCTCATGATTGGATGGTATATAGGGGCTATTTTTTATGTGCATTTATATTGTGGTTTTATCTGAAGAAGGAGCAGGTTATCTCCTCAATGTTAAGACCTTATTTGCGCCTTTGTCTCTTCCAGCCTGGTTTAGTTCAACTTAAATGAACTGTAATTCTCATCATCTCTTTCAGTTGGTCGGAGGGATCTGCAGGCATAGACAATGGCTCTTTCTTTGTGGTCTTAGACTTAGAATAGTACTCTACCTATTCCCGTGTGACTGGCATCTATATACAGGTGGAAGGGGATGTTGTAGTCTGGATAGGCAAGGACTGGGACTTTGGTTAACTTCATTTTACTTTCCTAGTAGGACTGTTCTAGCTCTGGTGTCCACTGAATGGAAAGGCTTGTACTTATCTTCTATCAAGGTGTAGGAGCTCTTGTAAGGGGGCAGCAATCAGAGTAAAGTTTTTGAGACTGATCCCTGACTGCGCGGTGTATGCTACTACCGGTTTAATAGTTCATTTAACTTAGAATTCCTTGCACTAAAGTGGGCTCTCACTGACAAATGTAAGCTCTACTTGACAGCAACTCCCTTCATTGCCTTTACCGCAACAACAACCATTGTCCCAGTTACAGACTGCTAAACCTGGAGCCCTTGAGCAGAGATGGCCTCCCGTTTGGCCAATTACCAATTTGTCATGAAGTACTGAGCAGGCCAATCTAATGTCAGTGCTGATGCCCTGTCCAGATTGCCCTCAGAAAAACCCTGTTATGATGAGGACGAGTAGGAAGAAGTAAAAATGCCCGCCTTTTATTCCTATGTCACCAAGCAGAATGTGCAGAGAGACCCAGGACCTCCTGTTTCTTAACGTAACCCCAGACCCATGATAAGCCATGATTGGGCTGAAATTCAAAAGGACAACAGAACCTCCAGAACTCTATGAAATGGAAGTTGCTATGATCTAGACAACCAAGACTACCTGTGGAGATACAGGCAATCTAACCCAGAACACTGCTGATTATGGCAACAGAAATAACGTCTGCAGAACCACAAAGGAGCGTTAGTTCAATTCACTGTGATCTTCCACACTCACGAGAGAGTCTTCCAAATAGTTGTACCCAGACAAGATGCCAACATCATTCTTGAGGCTTATCATGAAAAATCTGAACACTTTGGTTGCCAAAAGACTGAAATGACAATCCGAGAATGCTTCTACTGGATAGGAATGTGCCAAGATATCGAGAAATGGTGCAGAGAAAGTGTTCTGTGTCTCAGTAGCCGAGAAGGTATGAAACAAAGAGCTCCACTGCATCCCATTAAAACTCACCGTCATTTGGAGCTTGTTGCCCTTGATCATGTCAAACTGCAACCCAGCCATACAGCAAGATAGGGAGGGCCCCACCGCTTCCATTCTGAGCCAGGCACATAAGGTGCTGTCTGCTGCACTGTGTCCATATTGGACTCTGGCCCGTCTTCATCCTGTATCCATGAGGTATACTTATACAGGATTAGGTTTTAAATTAGATAGGTAGGGACCGTTCTGATATGGGTCACCTTGACGTTGGTAGAACGGCTTTGTACGTTTTTTCCAAAAAAATGTATTAACTAAGAACCCTGTTTTTTACACAGTTTTTTACCAGCACTAGCTTTTTATTATTACCTATTATAGCAGAGTACTTCTACACATTTGTTATACTGTTTTTTTCTGTGGTGTGAACACGGCCATGCAGACCTGTTCACATTGTGCTTTGGCTCAGTTGGAAGTTTTCATTAGTTTCTTGTTATGCAAGATAGGAAGTGCCCCACCGCTTCCATTCTGAGCCAGGCACATAAGGTGATGTCTGCTGCACTGTGTCCATATTGAACTCTGGCCCGTCTTCATCCTGTATCCATGAGGTATACTTATACAGGATTAGGTTTTAAATTAGATAGGTAGGGACCATTCTGATATGGGTCACCTTGGCGTTGGTAGAACGGCTTTGTACGTTTTTTGCAAAAAAACGTATTAACTAAGTACCCTGTTTTTGACACTGTTTTTTACTAGCACTAGCTTTTTATCACCACTTATTATAGCAGAGTTCTTCTACACCTTTGTTATACTCTTTTTTTCTGTGACCTATTTATTTGGTCGTGTGAACATGGCCCTACAGACCTGTTCACATTGTGCTTTGGCTCAGTTGGAAGTTTTCATTAGTTTCTTGTTATGCAAGATAGGAAGTGCCCCACCGCTTCCATTCTGAGCCAGGCACATAAGGTGCTGTCTGCTGCACTGTGTCCATATTGGACTCTGGCCCGTCTTCATCCTGTATCCATTAGGTATACTTATACAGGATGAGGTTTTAAATTAGTTAGATAGGGACCGTTCTGATATGGGTCACTTTGGCGTTGGTTAACGGCTTTGTACGTTTTTTGCAAAAAAACGTATTAACTAAGCACCCTGTTTTTGACACAGTTTTTTACCAGCACTAGCTTTTTATTATTACCTATTATAGCAGAGTACTTCTATACATTTGCTATACTGTTTTTTCTGTGGTGTGAACATGGCCGTACAGACCTGTTCACATTGTGCTTTGGCTCAGTTGGAAGTTTTCATTAGTTTCTTGTTATGCAACATAGGGAGTGCTCCACCGCTTCCATTCTGAGCCAGGCACATAAGGTGCTGTCTGCTGCACTGTGTCCATATTGGACTCTGGCCCGTCTTCATCTTGCATCCATGATGTATAGTTATACAGGATCAGGTTTTAAATTAGTTAAAAATCTTGAAGACTGAAACCGGGCACTAGCGGTAATAAAGGCTTATTTACAATCCCAGAACAATAATTGTTCCCCGAACAGCAGACAGCACAGCTTGAGAATAGCGTTGCTCAACCCGACAGGTGCAGACAATATCAGGTATGTAAAAATAACAGGTAGCACTCACCAGGACGTATGTTGCTGTGCAAAATTCTTTTATTCCATAAATTCTGGAACAGGAGGTTACATCAGTGCAGGAAGGGAAAGGAATGCAGAGCGGATGACGGGCGCCCCGTTTCGCGGGTTACCACTTCACTGTCCATATTGGACTCGGACTCTGGCCCGTCTTCATCCTGCATCCATGGGGTATACTTATACAGGATCAGGTTTTAAATTAGATAGGGACCGTTCTTATATGGGTCACCTTGGCGTTGGTAGAACAGCTTTGTACGTTTTTTGCAAAAAAACATATTAACTAAGTACCCTGTTTTTGACACTGTTTTTTACTAGCACTAGCTTATTATCATTACCTAATATCAGGACCGTATTTGGAGTTCCTGCGGCCCTAGGCACTGTCAGCCTCCCCCCCGCCCCCACCCATCGCGGCCCCGCCCCCACATTGCGCCCTACATTGCCCCACCCCCCATCGTGCCCCCCCTGTCATGGACAATCCCCCTCCTGTCGCGGCCATCCCCCCCAAGTTTCATGTAGCTTCTCCCCCATCCTTGCAGCTTCTCCCCCCACATTACATGTAGCACATATAAAAGGTTTGTAGGTTTGTCCAACCACACTACAGAGACATACTGATAGGATGTTTACATTGTGAGCCCCAATGGGGACAGTGTTGATGGTGTATGTAAAGTGCTGTGGAGTTCATAGTGTAATATAAATGCAAAAAATATTATTCCTAATATTATGTCACAGTACCAGGACCTGAGGATCTTCTATTTCGAGGTCAGGGGCTCTCTGATGCCATGTTGCTGCCTGTCTCACTGTCTTCCTCTTTTGACACTGCAGTACGGTGGACAAGAGAGCATTAACTGGTTAATAACAAGAAGTATGGAGTGTGTACTAACTGAGCCATAAACCCTCCCCATACCATGAAGTATGGAGTATGTACTAACTGAGCCATAAACCCTCCCCATACCATGAAGTATGGTGTGTACTAACTGAGCCATAAACCCTCCCCATACCATGAAGTATGGTGTGTACTAACTGAGCCATAAACCCTTCCCATACCATGAAGTATGGTGTGTGTACTAACTGAGCCATAAACCCTCCCCATACCATGAAGTATGGTGTGTGTACTAACTGAGCCATAAACCCTCCCCATACCATGAAGTATGGAGTGTGTACTGAGCTATAAACCCTCCCCATACCATAAAATATGGAGTGTGTACTAACTGAGCCATAAACCCTCCCCATACCATGAAGTATGATGTGTGTACTAACTGAGCCATAAACCCTCCCCATACCATGAAGTATGGAGTGTGTACTAACTGAGCCATAAACCCTCCCCATACCATGTCCAGCAGACATTGTAGGATTACTATATGGATTTTATTATTAGGGTACGGACACACTGGCGTGAAACTCGGACAAGTGCAATGTGTGATTTCATTGCATTGCAGTCGGATCAATGTTATTCAATGTCTGAGAGCAGATTGGCGAGTGTTGGACGCTTTTTTCTCATTCAGATTCTGGGTGAGAAAAAAGTCGCAACATGCTGCGACAGTATGTGATTCACGCGTGAGACTCACTAATGCAAGTCTATGGGTCCAACAAAATCACGGACCGCACACGGACCATTCGAGAGGCATCCATTTTTTTCACTGATACATTATCATTCTGAGAACACTGTAAAATGTTCCTGTAAATGATTATACAGTAAATAGCTGCTGAGAAAAAAAACGGATGTCACACGGACATCACACGGATGTGATCTGAGAATCTGTCAAAAATGGCGGACACTCGCATAGCACTTGCATGCCACACGAAGCAAAACACGGATGACTGTACCCAATTTGTTATATATTGACGGAGTCGGTGCATTTTCTAGCTCCGGTGCATTTTCTAGTCGGTGCATTTTTCTAGCTCCGACTCTGCCAAAATAAGCTCTGACTCTGACCACAGCCCATGCTGCAGGTCTGTGGGTTGCCCCCCTCCCATTTGGCATGATGCAGCTCTATGGGCCAGGGCTGGCCCTCTCCTATATAGCATGCTACAGCAGGTCTGTGTGGGCCACTCCCATCTCCACCACCATATGCAATGCTGCAGTGCCTGCTGCAGCCCAGGTCTGTGTGTGGGGGCCGCTGTCATCCCTCTCCCCACCCCCATATCATATGGGGGTGGCGGGATGGGAGCAGCTCACACAGACCTGGGCTGCAGCAGGCACTGCAGCATTGAATATGGGGGTGCAGCGGCAGTGGGGCCACCCGGCTGGACGGAGACCGAAGGAAAAAAAAAAATGAAAAAAGAAATTAAATAAAAAACGCTGAGGCGCCGTCCTCCCTGAATTTCGCTGCCCTAGGCATGTGCCTACAAGTGCCTAAGGACAAATACGGCCCTGCCTATTAAAGCAGAGTACTTCTACATGTTTGTTATACTGTTTTTTCTGTGGTCTAGTTATTTGGAGCTTGTTGCCCTTGATCATGTCAAACTGCAAACTGCAACCCAGTCTGTTGGAGATTAGACTGTGCGAACCACTGCTATGATGTTATGGAAACACTTTGTGAGACCTTATGGATATCCCGAGCAGGTCCTAACAGATCAGGGATCAGAATTTAAGTCTGATTTATTCCAAGAACGGTGTGTACTCTATGGCTGCAAGAAACTTTGCACAACTGCTTACCATCCCCAATGCAATGGACTGTGCAAAAGGATAAACAAAACTTTGATTGACATGTTGAAGAATGTTCCATCTCAAGAAAGGAAAGAATGGCCTGAGTTACTCCAAGAAGTAACTTAGGGCCACGTCACACACACAGATAATTGTGCAGATATTGTTCGCAGATCTCTGGTTGCAGTGAAATAATGGACACAATGTTCCATTTTGTGGCTGTGTACAAATGTAACAATGTTTCCATGATTTCACTGCAACCAGAGATCTGCGAACAATATCTGCACAAATATCTGTGTGTGTGACGTGGCCCTTACTAGTATAACAATATCACCCACTGCTCATTACGTCTTGATGAATGTACAGGGTTGCAGGTTCTGTGCCGTGGGGTGCTCCGGTTAAGTGACAGCCGTGACTAGCCCGGAGCAATAATGCCTGCAATGCCACTGGCTGTTTAACACACTAAATGCCATGATCAATATCAATTGTAATAATTAGGAAGCTGGGAGAAGGGGCTAGCTCCCTCTCCTGTCTCATCGGCACCCCCGCGACATCAACGCAAGGGCATGGTCGTAGCCATCGCAAATCGAGTTCGTTATGATGACCTCCGGGCCATCCAACTACGACAAGCCTGTTAGATCATGCCAGGAGCGTGGTCTAAGAGACTTCTGTCACTGCATCACTGATAGGTGTAATGCATTGCCATGCTGCTTCAGAGAGTGCATTATATCAGTGATCAGAGTAATGAATGTTGAATTCCCAAAGAGGGACTAAGTCAAAAAGTTTACATTTTTTTATTTAAATTTTTTTTAAATTGCAAAAATATTTTTTTTAACAAAATAACAAAGAAAAAAAGAAAAAACCTTCTACCAATACGTCTATTTCTGTGAAGACAGAAACAAAAAAAGAAAACATTTGTTATCTCCACGTCCATAACAACAACCTATAAAGCTGTCACGCTATTTAACCCCTTGAGTGAACGCTGTAAAAAATAAATAAAAAAACCTAGAATAAAACGATGCTTTTTGTGGGTTGCTGGTGATTGAGCACCGGTATACAGCACCTGTGTTGCCTCTCAGGGGAGCTGGCAGCCGCTGCTAGGTGCAATGGGTATTTACCTGGCAATTTTTTTGGTGAGTTTTTTTCTCTGTTTTTATGTTTTATTTTCTTGAATCACAGCTTTCAGAATATAGGAATGCAAAAACTATTTCTTCTTTAATATAGCTTTTATTGTGTAAAACCATCGAACCATAAACAATTGTATAAATATGGGATCGTTGTAATCATATTGACCCGAAGAATAAAGCTGTTTTCTCATTTTTGCTACACGCAGAACGGCATAAAAACTATCCTAAATTGCTGATTTTTGTTCATTCTGCCGACTAAAAACCCGAATGGAAAGCGATCAAAAAATGATATGTGCCTGAAAGTGGAACCAATAACAGCATCAATTCATCCTGCAAAAAAGAGACACATAAATCTGTCAGCGGAAATACAGAAAAAATATAGATCTCAGAATATGGCAATCCAAAAAATAAAAGCAGCGTGTCTTAGGCTGGCTTCAGACTTGCGGACTCTCCGCAGCCCCTATCTTTATAATGAGAACGCACGGTGCTGCGCAGGTCTGCTCATGACCGTGCGCTCCCATTCACTGCAATATGTGATTTGTACGCAGGTGGATGCCCGCGCACAAATCACACAATCACACACTCTCGTCCGCACCAGGAACGTGACCATGTCGCGTTCCTGGTGCGGACGAGAGTGTGTGATTTGTGCGCGGGCATCCACCTGCGTACAAATCACATATTGCAGTAAATGGGAGCGCACGGTCAGGAGCAGACCTGCGCATGACCGTGCGTTCTCATTATAAAGATAGGGGCTGCGGTCAGCTTGCGGATCCCCTCCGCAGGACGCTGCGGAGGGTCCGCAAGTCTGAAGCCAGCCTAAGTGTGTGATAGCAGCCATACATAAGAAGATAAGGTATTGCAGTGATTGCACCGGCCTGAAGGATAAAGCCATCGAATCACTTATACCGCACACTGATGGAGTCTAAAGAGAAATTAAACCAATTCTCCACCTACTGCTGATTTCTTCATTCTTCCTCCCACAGATAGCGGTAAAGCTTGGCTCACATATATTCTGTCCTCTACACAAAGCACTTACACCAGGGTTTCCATTTCAATCTCTAAATATGTGATTCAGACAAAACCCCCAACAGGAGATTTCTTAGGGCCGCTTCACACTGCGGCGTGATCCGGTCCGGTTCTGTCCGGGAGGACCCTGACAGCCGCGAACCGGATCTGCACACAGGACTGGGGGGCTATTATGCCCTCCGGTCCGGTGTGCAGCGCACGCAGTTCCCGCTGCTGATAAGTCAGGACTTATCAGTTGATTTATCAGTCAACATGTTTCAGGCCTGCCCTGAAACATGGCAATATTACATTGATTTTTGATGATATTCTAATTCATTGAGATGCACTAATACTTGGTTCGATTTGCACCTTGCCAGTAAGACCTGTGCTGCTCTTTTTCATTATAGATAGATAGATAGATAGATAGATAGATAGATAGATAGATAGATAGATAGATAGATAAATTGATAGATAGATAGATAGGACTCATCAGACCTGAAGTCACTTTGTCGCAGTTGATGAGCAAACAGACATTGTCCAATGTATCTACCAAGAACTTCAGAAATAAAAAAATAAGAATTTTGAGTTTTTTGAAAAAAACGCAAGTTTTTAAACTTTTTCTCTCAAATATATACAGCTTGTTAGCACATGTACATCATTGGTAGCAGCTGAGTGCTGCAGAGAATTTTTTCAAGTAGACAGACAGATAGATAGATAGATAGATAGATAGATAGATATTCTTTTGCTTGTTTATTTTCTACAGTTACGAAAAGTATTTCCTAGAATCCACTACTAGTCATATCAAGTAGTATTTCGCCATGTTCCCCTGAAGCATGCCATATTCCATGACCCCTAACTCAATCAGTTTCTTAGAAATGCTCTTCCCACCTACACTGTATACTTATGAACCATGTCTGAACTTCTGCTGTCAAAGACTTTCCCCTTTAGGGCTGCTTTTCTTGCCCTTGGAACACATTGACTATTTCTTGATGGGTATTTTAAATGGAATGGAATTTATGTAGACAGCTACAGTGAGGGAGTTAAAATAAGGAAGAGTTTGACACATAAATCAAGCACCACACAGTAGGTAAAACTATATATATATATATATATTTCATATGATATACTTTGTAAGGATTGGATTTGCAACATTTCTTAATTATATTTTACACTCTATTTCCTATTCTATATTATTCAATATTAGTAATACTATAGTATATTTAAGGTCAAGTATAGGTTTGATCAGTGCACTACAACCCCGTCTTGTAGACAGTTTTCTGACCTCAGTTGTCAACCACATAGGTATTTGCATACATTGGTTGTTTGCTTTTGCCCATCCTTTTATCATATATGCTTTTTATGAAAGGTTGGTCCTACTACTTCTAACATTTTGATGTTCCCACTACCAATATTTAGTAGATATTTTCATGGACTGCCATTAAATGTATCGTTATCAACTTATTAGAGTTGGATTTACAATCTCTTTAGGAACTGGTATCAATAGAAAAAAAAATCTCTAATTTTATGATAGAATTATTTTTTAACAGCAAGAATACAGAGACATTTTCATCCAATGTTCTATTTTATGTTCAAAGGTATTTAAAAAAAAACAAATTAATTAATAGTATAAGCAAATCTAAAAAACATTGTAATATTTGGTATTAAAAAAATATTATTTTTTTCTCCACTCACGAGCCATTTTTATTTCTCCCTCTCTACCCTGAGAACTCATTATTCACTTTGAAAAATAGACACGACAAGATGGCCGCTCAAAGAATGGTCAGATTACAGAAGTCTAATGAAGTTTATGAATCTGGGGGGGAGGGAGGGGAAGGAGAAAAGTGGGGAGCAGTAAAAAAAATCAAACAGACTGTTCTGAAGCTATAGTATGAGTTTTATCTCATCCATGACTTGGATTCACAGCTACACTGCTTGATACAGTAGTGTGATATCCTCTAGGCTGCTGCTCTATTTAAACATGTCTCATAATCCCTTATGTCTCTGTGTACTATGTATAGTGTATTGGAGATATTACAGCAAATAGTCTTCTCCAGATAGAGCATGCAGATATATATAGTTGCTAGAAATAGTTTTTGAACTCACTGACTATGATCACCTGCTGTGACACCTATACTTTACATAACCTAACTTCAGTTACAATTTTGCTGCGTCTTGCTTCATTTGCGTTTCTATGCGTTTTTGCCCCCATTGATTTTAATGGAAAGACGTGTAAAAATGCATGCAAAAATGCATGTGCATTTTCAAAAACACAAAACGCATGCGTTTTTGCAAAAGCAGACCAAAACGTTTTTGAAAACGCACATGCGTTTTTGCATGCTTTTTTACATGTGTTTCCATTAAAATAAATGGGGGCAAAAACGCATAGAAACGCAAATGAAGCAAAATGCAGCCCTGCATTAGATGTGAAAGGGGCCAATGCATTTTTACCACTAAAAAAGCATCCAAACGCATGCGTTTTTGCCCCCATTGATTTCAATGGAAAAGAATGCAATATGCATGCAAAAACGCATGTGCATTGTCAAAATGCAAAAACGCATGCGTTCTTGCAAACGCTGCCCTAGACGCAACATGCCACGTTTTTCCATGCGTTTTGAAAATGCACATGCGTTTTTGCATGCATTTTTGCATTCGTTTCCATTGAAATCAATGGGGGCAAAAACGCATGCGTTTTTGGATGTGTTTTTAGCGGTAAAAACGCATAGAAACGCAAATGAAGCAAAACGCAAACATGCATTAGATGTGAACTAGGCCTAAGAAAAAAAATATGTATTAAAGTGGTTGATTTTTTTTTTTACTTAAACTGTATCCAACGCTTACAGTTGTATCTAATAATAATGTAGAGCAGTGGTTCTTAACCTTGTTTAGGGTACCCAACCCTCCAGTTTCATATGCACATTTACCGAACCCTTCTTTAGTGATAAATCTACATGCAGCCGTCGGGAGTGTGTTGACTTACGTGGCGGAGGCTCCGCCGAGATCCTAAGACCGACACAGCATACCCCTGGGGTTCGATCGAACCCCGATTACAAATCACTGATGTAGAGCAAGAGATTTTAATAAGCTTTTAAATATACTTTATAATTGAAATCTAGAAGAAAACCTTTCAAAAACCTAGTAGAAGATGTCCCACCTCGGCTGTTTTTAAACCAGATATATGTTAGATGTCAGGGAATCCATACTCAGCTCCACACACTGAATACGGGCATATTAGGGTGGGGAAGAGCCTGCACAGTTAGCCTGGCTACATCTGATTAGTGTATCTACAGTTTAACTCAGGGTGGAGGCTCACTATTATGCATCAAAAGCGGAGCGTTTTTGATGCATGACAGTCATGCAAAGTGCTGTCTGTATGGTCATATGTATGTGGTGCGTGTGTGTTCATGCAAGTGTGGTGTGAGTGTGTTGCAAGTGTAGTGCGAGAGAGTAGCATGTTTTTTGCCATGCTGCTGAAAGTTAGACTAGACAGTAATGTAAGGCTAGTACCACACTGGGCGTATTCTAAGTTTCCAGCGGTGTCAGCTAAAAATTTAGAATAATTTCCCGAGACGCAGCCTGAACACAGGCTGCGTAGCGGGAGAACACGGCGCCTAGCACCCCTCTGTGTTCCCTGGATACCAGCTACACAGCGGGCTGCGGGGAGTGTGATTTGCACCACGCACAGGGAAACGCATCATCCTGCATTTCCCTGTGCGTAGTGCAAGTGTGGTGCAAATCACACTCCCCACAGCCCGCTGTGTAGCTGGTATCCAGGGAACACAGTGGGTTGCTAGGGGCCGCGTTCTCCCGCTACGCAGCAGGAGATTCTAAGTTTTTTGGAGTGTGTCAGCCGTAAGGGTACCTTTACACACGGCTACATTTGTAGCTTGTCACCAGGTAACTTACTGGTTGCAGTGAAATCATGGATACATGGTTCTATCTTGTTGCTGTGTACAAATGGAATCATGTATCCATGATTTCACTGCAACCAGTAAGTTACCTGGTGACAAGCTACAAATGTAGCCGTGTGTAAAGGTACCCTAAGGGCTGACGGGCTGACACAAGTGTGACCCTAGATTATTATTATTATTATATTTATTTATATAGCGCCATTAGGTTCCATGGCGCTTTACATGAGGATGAGGGAGACAAGAACAAGTACACTAAATCTAGGCGATCAGGACGTACAGGTACAGGAGGGGCAGGGACCCTGTCCACGAGGGCTCACAGTCTAAGAGGGGCGGGTTAGGATACAGTAGGATGGGGGAATGTCAGGTATGGGGCGGTCGCCTGGGTCTCATGGCAGGTTGTAGGCTTGACGGAACAAGTGAGTCTTCAGGTGACACTTGAAGCTACTCAGGGTAGGAGAGTGTCTGACGTGTTCGGGCAGGGAGTTCCAGAGTAAGGCAGATGCCCGGGAGAAGTCGTGGACCCGGTTGTGCGAAGAGGTGATGAGGGGAGAGCAGAAGAGGAGTTCTTGGGAGGAGTGGAGGTTGCGTGAGGGTAGGTATCGGGAGACCAGGTCGGAGATGTATGGTGGGGCCAGGTTGTGTATGGCTTTGTACGCCATGGTTAGTGTTTTGAATTGGGATCTCTTGGAGACGGGGAGCCAGTGAAGGGCTTGGCAGAGGGGGGAGACAGGGGAGTAGCGGGAGGAGATGTAGATGAATCGGGCAGCGGAGTTGAGGATAGACTGGAGAGGTGTGAGGGAGTTAGCCAGGAGGCCATTGAGAAGGAGGTTGCAGTAGTCAAGGCGGGAGATGATAAAAGCATGGATGAGTGTTTTAGCGGTGTCGTGGGTGAGGAAGGAGCGGATCCGTGAGATGATCTTGAGCTGGAGCCGGAGGGATGTGGTGAGGGCCTCGATGTGGGGCTTGAAGGATAGGGAGGAATCAAGGATTACCCCGAGGCACTTGGCTTGGGGGACTGGGGAGAGGGCGCAGTCGTTGATGCAGATGGATAGGTTGGGAGGTGGGGTGGAATTTCTTGGGGGAAAGACTATGAATTCAGTTTTGTCCATGTTGAGTTTAAGTAAGCGAGCAGAGAAGAAGGATGAGATGGTGGAAAAGCATTGTGGGATTTTCGAAAGTAGGGAGGTGATGTCAGGTCCGGACAGGTAGATTTGGGTGTCGTCGGCGTAGAGGTGGTACTAGAGGCCATGGGACTCAATGAGTTGCCCTAGGCCGAGAGTGTAAATGGAGAAAAGTAGGGGTCCCAGGACCGAACCTTGGGGGACTCCGACAGAAAGGGGGTAGGGTGAGGAGGAGGAGTGGGGGTGCGAGACGCTGAAGGTCCGGTACACTAGGTATGAGGAGATCCAGGAGAGGGCAAGGTGGGTGATGCCAAGGGATACCAGGATCCAAAGAAGAAGGGAGTGGTCAACCGTGTCGAAGGCGGCAGACAGGTCAAGGAGTAGCAGGATGGAGTAGTGGTGTTTGTTCTTGGCGGTCAGTAGGTCGTTGGTGACTTTGGTCAGGGCTGTTTCGGTTGAATGGAGGGGTCGGAAGCCGGACTGTAGGTGGTCGAAGTGGGAGCACGAGGAGAGGTGAGAGGACAGTTCGGAGTGGACGTGCTGTTCAAGTAGCTTAGAGGCGAATGGGAGAAGAGATATGGGGCGATAGTTAGAGACAGAGGTAGGGTCAAGTGAGGTGTTTTTTAGGATGGGCGTGATTAGGGCTTGTTTGAAGGCCGAGGGGAAGGTACCAGTGCTAAGTGAAAGGTTAAAGAGGTGGGTGAGGGCTGGGATGAAAATGGAGGTGTGGCTCGGAATGAGGTGGGATGGGAGCGGGTTGTGGGCGCTGGTGGTGAGGTGTGATTTTGACAGGAGGGAGGAGAGTTGGTCTTCAGTTATAGAGGGGAAGTGGCTGATGGAGGAGGAGGGCAGTGTAGGTGGGAAGGGGAGTTGTGGGGGTAGTGAACCGAAGCTGCTTCTGATCTTGTCGATCTTCTCCTTGAAGAAGGTTGCAAAGTCTTCAGCAGAGATGAGGGGAGATAGGGGAGGAGCAGGCGGGCAAAGTAAGGAGTTGAAAGTTTTGAAGAGCTGTTTGGGGTTGCGGGATAGAGAGGTTGTAAGGGATGAGAAGAACACTTGCTTGGCGGTAGCAAGTGCCGTCTTGAAATCAGTGATGGATTGCTTGAACAGAGCAAAGTGCTTAGAGGTGTGAGACTTTTTCCATCTCCTCTCGGCGACTCTGGACGCCCGTCTCAGGTTTTTAGTGAGGGTGGTGTGCCAGGGTTGCCTGTTAATGCGTGGAGCATGGAGAGTGAGGGGGGCGGCTAGGTCGAGAGCGTTCGTAATGGTGGTGTTGTATAGGGTGGGGGCAATGTCAATGTCGTCAGCGCAGGGTATGTCGGTGAGAGGGAGGAGTGATTCAGAGAATAAAGCAAGATCAAGATCTTTTAGGTTTCGGCGAGGGTGATCAAGTTTGCGGAGAGGGGGTAGTGTGGCATGGGAGGAGAGGGCGGAGAAGGTCAAGAGATGGTGGTCGGACAGTGTGAGTACCGAGGTTGTGAGGTTAGAGAGGGAGCAAAGGCGGGTAAAGATGAGGTCAAGCGTGTGGCCTTGTTCGTGGGTGGGAGAGGAGGACCATTGGGAGAGCCCTAGGGAAGTGGTCAAGGAAAGTGTCAACGGGGATATTGAAGTCACCCATGATGATGGAGGGGATGTCAGTGGAGAGGAAGTGAAGTAGCCAGGTGGTGAAGTGGTCAAGGAAGGAGGTGGTGGGTCTGGGGGGGCGGTAGATGATGGCTATTTGGAGGTTGCAGGGGGAGAAGATTCGGACTGAGTGGGCTTCGAAGGAGGGGACAGTGACGGATGGGGGCTGGGGGATAGGGCTGAAGGTGCAGGAGTTGGACAGCAGTATGCCGACTCTACCGTCGTGTTTGCCAGAGGGACGGGGGGTGTGGGACAGGCTGAGGCCACCGTAGGATAGTGCAGCAGGGGAGGCCGTGTCGGAGGGGGTGAGCCAGGTCTCGGTGAGGCCAAGGAACGACAGTTTCCTGGAGATAAAGAGATCATGGATGTCGGGGAGTTTGTTGCACACTGAGTGGGCATTCCAGAGTGTGCCGGGTAGAGCGGTAGGTGGGGCATGGGTTGAGGGAATGGGTCTGATGTTGGTGGGGTTGCGAGGGCTAGTGGTGGTGGGGTTGCGAGGGTCGGCAGTGGGTCGCGGGATGAAGGTTGTTGTGGGGATGTTGCAGGGGGGGCCAGGATTGGGAGAGATGTCACCGGCAAGGAGCAGGAGTAGGCAGAGGGTTAGCAGGTGTGAGCATGAGAGCTTGCGAGGCGGGTGTGCTTGTTTGGTGATTGAGGATTGAAAGTGAATGAAAAGGTTGGTGAAGTGGGTGAGGTGGTTCGGCAGGATGGAGGGTGAGAGCAGTATTTTGTAGCTGGGAGGGGGGATAAGTGGGGATAGTAGGAAGTGGAGAAGGATGGGAGTGAGAGTGAAGAGTAGCGGGAACATTGCATACGGAGAACAGGGAGTGAGTGTGGCAGCAGGATTCAGACGCAGAGTGGGGAAAGTTGTGGTAGTGGGTCAATGGTTGTCAGTGTGGAGTGGTCACGGGATCAGGTGATGACCGGGGATGAGATGCAAGGTGGGGGGTCGGATGGATGGGTCAGATGGGGAAGTTGGGGGATCAGTCGAGGCGGTCGGGGTTGACAGAGGCAATTGCTGGGTTGGCTGATAGAGCAGCCGTGGGACAGGTGAGGCATCCAGGGTTCAGTCCGGGGTGGAATGCCATCAAGGTATGAGCTATATAGATGTGTACAGTGATCGGTAGTTATAATAGCTAGATTGGCTTTACCGCTGCTGCTGTCAAAGCAGCGGTGTTTGAATTTTCCGGGTTATCGACAGATTAGCCAATGCAGTCGCACTGGCTAATCTGCCGGTAAGGCTGGCTTCAAACCACAGTTGTTGCCTGTCAGGGTGTATCCTGTTTATTGCAGGATCACCTTGACAGGACCGGGTAGCATCTAATATGTTGAACCTGATGGTAAATATTGTCCCTGATCAGGGTTTTTGCCTGTTACATTTTGTGTTGCTGTCCTAGGTGCTGAAGTTTGCCTGTGCTGGATGTTAGTGCTGTCCATGGTGCTGAAGTTTGCTTGCCTAGATTTCTAACCAAGCTCTGTTATTCAAATAGGATCTAGGAAATGGTCCGATTTTTCCCAGATCCGTGCCCATAGACTCCCAAGCTCAGCACTGTTCTTCAGCCTGAGGTAAACTGCAGGTACGCTGACACCTCATCAGTTGTAGCCAGGAAAGTGCACGCTGTCTAGGCTCTGCCCCCCTTATAGGCCGTATTTAGTATGTGGAGCTGAAAATGGATTTCCCTCACAAACAGCAGGGTATGTCTGGTTTGGAAACAGCATAGGGGACCATCTTCAAGAAGGCTTTTGAAACGTTTTTTTCAAGATTTAATTTATAAAGTTTATTTTAAAGTTTATTAATATCACTTGCTCCACATTATTATTGGATAAAAATTTAAGTGGCAGTTAAACTTTAAATGTGCTTTGGGAGGGCAAAAAAATCATTCTTGCAAGGTGCCACACAAGAAATATCTCATGATGAGTAAACCATGTGATCTGTCTCAAGACCTTTGCAATTTTATTATTGAAAAACATACTGATTACATTGGTTACAGGAGAATTTGAAAACTACTGAAAGTACCAGTGACCACTGTTGGGGTCATAATCTGGAAGTGGAAAGAACATCATTTCACCTAAAACCATCCACAACCAGGTGCTCTCTGCAAGATTTTGGACAGAAAAGTGAAACTAATTACCATAAGAGATGTCAAAAAGTCAAGAACAATCTGTGAAGAGCTACAGAAAGACCTCGAATCAGCAGGCAGTGACGCTGCATTAATTATCTGGAGGACTGTGACGCTGCGTTATATTATTTGGAGGGCTGTGACACTGCATTATAATATCTGGAGGGCTATGAGTCTTCATTATATTATATGACAGGTTAAGAGGCTTCATTATATTATATGGATGGCTATGAGGTTTTATTATTCTATGTGGAAGGATATGAGGCTGCATTTTACTATAAGGAGGGCTATGAGGCTGCATTATACTATATGGAGGTCTGTGAGGCTGCATTATACTATATGGAGGGCTGTGAGTGCTGCATTATACTATATGTAGGCCTGTCAGGCTGCATTTTACTATAATGGAGGATCATATATACCAGGATAAGGGCATATTCCAGGGGAGAGGACCATATAAATCAGGATGAGGGACATTAATACATGATGAAGGGGAGAGGGGTCAATTTGTGAGCCTTTATACAATTTAGAGTGTTACATGGGGCCCATACATCTGACCAATATGGTCACGCGGGTAAAGGGGTGGGGGCCCAGGTCGAACTGGACTCTAGTTACGCCACTGCTTAACAACATTTAGACAAGTCTGAAATACTGGAAGAATATAGTCTGGTCAAAAACTAATTATTTCAATGCCATAACACCAAATTAACAGTGAAGTTTAGTGTGGGAACACCATGATATGGATCTGTTTTTCAGCGTATTGTACTGACAAACGTCATATAATTGAAGAAGGATGAATAGAAAAATGTACCGAGACATTCTTGACAATAATTTGCTGCCATCTACCAGGATGATGATGATGATGATGATGATGAAACGAGTTTGGATATTTCAGCAAGACAATGATCCCAAACACACAGCCAGGGAAACTCTAAATTGGTTTCAAAGAAAGAAAATAAAGCTTGTAGAATGGTCAAGCCAATCACCTGACCTGAATCCAATAGAAAGTTCATGGAACTATAGCTCAGAGCTTGTTATGTCCCACGAATGGGAACAACCTGAAATGTCTATATCATGCATTATGTGTTTTTTCCTCCAATCAGAAAATTCTTTTACTGTTGATAAGTAGATTTAGACTGTGTATTAAAATTGTCCCTACCTTCCTCCCTTAGCTGGTCTCTGTACAAGATGCTCCTCCCTTCTTCACCAGTTTAGTTTAGAGAAGCCATTGCTGAACACGCATGTCTGCAACCCCTGTACAGATTATTCCTTTTTTCCCTGCTGTTACGTTAAACTTAATACAAGATTCTCGAAGAAAACTGGCCAAATTCAAAGCTGTCTGTTTGCCCCTGATGGTGTAAATACCAGCGTACAATTATCCAAGGGACTGGTAATTAGAGCTCTCGAAATTTGCAATCATCAGAAGGGGACAGAACAGTGAAAAGGAAACCTATTACCAGGGGTGGTATACTGCATGCAATCCAGAGAAAGGATTATCCAAAAGGGCTGATAACAAGCCACGGCATAACTGTACAGCAGTCTGCATGACCCTGCAGGCAGAAAAAAGCTTAGTGAAGAGAATAACCTGTCACTAAGAACAGTATACAGGTTATAAATCCTGAGAAGTGATCATCTATAAACTATTGTCAAGCTGCAGTTTAACAGCACATCCTGAAGCAGAGAGAAAAAAGGATGGACTCTCACTTAGTTCATAAAAAAAGACCTAAACAGTTAACCAAACCAAAATAGAGAGTTAAAGAGAACCTAGAATCCACCAAAGGTGACTTGTTACACCACATAACATTACTGTGGCAAAGAGTGCTAAACCAAGTGAATGTTATATCTATGCCCGGCACTCATGAGCTACCATCAGAGGGAGCCCTTGAACAATTGTACTCAGCATACCAGTCCTACAAAGACAGTTGTGAAAGACTTTGTTCTGTTCTGCTGAAATTAAATATGTCCGAGTCTCTAAAAGAAGCAAAAGCTGTGCAAATGTCATAAACGGCATTGCACAGATCCAGGTCTGCTAAGAGCTCAAAATACTCAATTAAATGCTCATCAAAGCAATCAACCCTCAGTGAGCTATTCATAAGAGCGTGTGCCGAAACAGAAACCTTAAAAGTACAAGCAGTCTTTGCTCAAAGGAAAGTAGAGATAGAAATGAATGCAGTTGTCAAATTGCACGCAAGAAAGCAGAGACTGCACACAAGTAGGCAGACATTGAAGCAGAGAATGCACACAAGAAGACACATCAAAGCAGAGGAAGCAGAGATGGAAGCAGAGACCGCAAGTAAAAAGGCTGTAGCCGAAGTCCTGCAGAGGGATTGTGAATTGGCGGCAGCCATGGCAAGGCTAAAGGTCTTCAAACAAGTTTTAGTTGGGAGCCAAAGAGGCAGCATCAGCATGTATGAACTCGACACGGAAGACCCTCTGAGCAAAGCCAATAAACTGCCGATCGACACCAACATTCCTGCCAGCACCAACACTTCTCCAGAGCACCAAAACACCGATCTGCCTGCAGCTTCCAGCTTCACAGGTCAGTCCAATGTACTTCAAATATTCAAACCTGAACCTGCTTCATACTCCAATGCACAGTCAGACCTTGCACCTCAACAACCCCCGTATGCCAATGTCCACATGCAACCTAGCATGCCGGTAAGGGACTACACTCCTGACAACTGTGTAGTTCCAGCCCCGCATATAACAGAGATTGTTCACACCAAACCAGTTACTGGTCTAAATGCCTATGCCACTCCATACCTAACCATGTTTCTGAAGCAAGAAGCTAAAAACTACGTATCCAGCATCGTTCAGTCAGCGAATGTGCCCCCGAGGTCAGAAAGAACAGACATTTCTGACTTTGCGAGGTACATGATACGCTGAGAACTCATCATCACTGGTCTCACAAGGTTCGACGACCAGCCTGAAAACTACAGAGGGTGCAAGTGTGCCTTCAAATCGCAACGAGTGACCTCGGCATTACTGCTGCTGAAAAGCTGGACCTGCTAATCAGGTGGCTAGGTCCACGGTCTACAGAGAGAACCAAGAGACTCAGATCTGTTTACATCAGTGACCCAACAACTGGTCTCGAAACCACACGGGAAAGACTAGAGAAAGGTTTTGGTAGTCCTGAAGCAATTGAAGGCGCATTGCTTAAACAACTATATTACTTTCCTAAAATATCCGGCAAGGATGCTTAAAAGTAGCAGGAACTCAGCAACCTACTGTCCGAGCTCCAGCTGGCCAAGACAGACACACATCTACCTGGCCTTAGCTATCTGGACACCACTCATGGGGTGAAACCCATTGTCGCCAAGTTGCCTTACAACGTTCAAGAAAAGTGGACTATGCGAGGGTCAAACTGCAAAAGACTATACCAAGTCTCCTTACCTCCATTCTCCTTCTTCTGTGACTTCATCAAGGAGAATTCAGAGTGCAAAAACGACCCCAGCTTCTGTTATGAAGAACCCAACGGCTTTGCGTCATCTCTTAAGTATGAGAGTTCATGCTCTCATGACAAAAAACGCAGAGGTCCAGTGTCCGCAAAAAAGACTGAGGTTCTGCCTTCACTGACATCGTCACCAGACAGTAACTGCAGCGGTCCGGTGTCAACAAGATGGTCCCAAGTTCTGCTTACACCAACGTCAGCACCAGACAAGGACAATGAAGGTGATAAAATAGAAAATCTGAAATGCCAGTGTCCTATCCACAAATTGCTGCATCCCCTGAAGAAGTGCATCGGCTTCAGGAAGAAACCTCTTCATGAACAGAAGGAACTGATGAAGAAGTTTGGAGTATTCTTCAGGTGCGGTGCCTCTGTTATGGCAATAAATAGTTAATAATTTATATTAGTTTATAGTCATTCAGAAATCTTTCAGGCTAGAGGCCTGTTTGTAGGAAAAAGGCCTTGGCCTTGCTCTTTTCCCTAGCTAGCCCTCTCTCCTTCTTCCCTCCCACCATCGGGTTTTCTCTGGCTCAGATTTTATATAATGTTTTTTGACTTAGAGGTAGCCGAATAGAAGTTCTTATCAACGTGTTCTGACTGTACTGTACGAACCCAAGGCTAGTTTAAACTAACTAACACAGAATATATAATTGAAGGTTTTTTCAGAATAAAATGTATATTCAGCATATGATGCAATTACCTAGAAACACCCCTAAGGAATGCCCCTTTAATGATAAGTAATAAAAACTGCTAACCGCGCCTAAAATAAAGGTCTTTGTCATTAAGCTCTACATTGACATGTGTGTCAGAGTGGTTCTTTCGGTGGCGTGCACACACCCAGAAAAAGCATCAATTTGGCGGCAGACAATTAAGATGACAGCCCACCTGAAAGGTGTGGAGGGCATCCATTACACCTCTACCGAACACATTGCTAAGGACTGTGTCATCACCATCAAGTGTATAGAGTGCGACAGCGAAGACCATGTACAAGCGTTCTATCATTCACAACCTGACTCAACGCCTATGCTTTCTCCCACCACAGGCCATGGCGGGGGGAGTACGGACAAAGCAACAAACCATCTTGCGTTATCTTCATCCTACACCAAAATCTGCTAAGAAGGTCTTTGCAACATGTCTTGCGCAAACATTTGCCTGGCAAGGGTGTATCTGTGGCGCTCCACTGGTCAGTGTGCCAAAGTAGGGGTAATGCACCCAAGACAGAGTGTGCAGTATCCCAGTCATTGGAGGGGATAATGTCAAACTGAGGCTCTCATCCCAGCATCCCTACACCTAGACTAGGGGACCAATCAGCTAACCCGTTACCAGGGTAACTGGTCCCAGTGGGAGGAGCATTAGGGTAGAAGGTGCGGGAAACACACAGACGAATCTAGTCTAGTCTGAGGAAAGGAGCAAGGAGTGGGTCCTGGAGGGACACTGCAGCGAGGGCATCCGGAAAGGAGTGGCGACCCAGACAAAAGGGGGAGACCCAGTGCCAGACTAAGTAAAGGGTCTGGGGGAATCCCGGTCCACAATCGGGGACCGGCTCCGAGTCGCGATACAGGCAAGTCCAACCCTGAGCCACCAACACCGGTGGGTCACAGGTCTGCAAAGCAGCCCTCGATATTGTCCACAATGCACAGCCCCACCAGGTACTCTAAACCAGGTTGAGCCCCTCAGAGAAGAGAAGGGTAACCTCATCACATTCAACGGGCCTGGTAAGAATGGGGTTTGTGCAGGGCAGCGCAAGGATAGAAAGGAGAGCGCGAGGAAGACACAGGAGGACAGTGAAAGTAGCAGAAGGAACACTTGGAGAGCCTAAGAGAGACTTTGTAACCTCTGGTGACTATCCGGCCAGCTACCCACAAAGACTGTGTAACTGTAAATTCGACTGCTACCGTGACATGTTACCAGCAAACTACCCGTACAGAGCCAATAAGCCTCCGGTGTTTCATTCTGCATAATTTAAAGAGTAGCTGCTACCACAACAACAAGCTTAACAGCAGCACTGCCCCGGGGACCTTGCTCCGCCTGCAGGTCGCGTTGTCAACTGGCTGCAATACCATCATCCCCGGCTGTCTGATAGCGTCACTGGTGAGATCAACAGAAACTGCTGGTGGCGTCACAATACTTTACTCCTTTATTTTTATCCCCCATTTTTAAGCGACCACTAGGGCCACGGGCCTGGGATGGCCACCCGTGACATTCCCCTTACAGAAACCACCCGGGTACCGAGTCCCCACGGCCTTGGGGCGAGTCATATCCTGAAAGTCATCCAGAAAAGGCAGTCAGGGTATACGTCAGCCTGGACGACCAGAACAATAAACCCTTTGTCAGGTCAGAACTCTTCGACTTGCTCAATCTAAAGGGTAACATCTATCTCTACACCTTGGGCACCTGCAGCGGTGTGACAGAAGCCACTGGAAGAATGTCCAGTGGCCTCATAATAACTTCTCTCTTCAGCTCCAAGGAGATACCACTTCCCACACTTGTAGATTGAAACCAAATACCCTTCAAAAGGGAAGAAGCGGCTTTTCAGTTTCCTTAAAATCATAGCCAACGAGATACTGGCCTTGGACAACAAGGCAGATATCTTAATTCTCCTTGGCAGAGACTTCGTATGACTGCACAAGGTGCATCTACAAATCTCTGAACAACTTGATGAACCAAACGATAGAGCTAGGCTGGGTCATCATCGGCGACATCTGTAGTGACCAGAAAAAGAAACCAAACAACTACTCCTCTTACAAAATAATCATCATGTCAGATGACCATGACGTGTCCCTTCTGCCATACCCACATCACTACCAGGTAAAGAAGAAGCCAAATGACACTAGGTGGCAACAACCTGACAACGCAAACCTGCTTCGTCTTCAGGACGACAACCTCGAGTCAACAGCACTCTACCCTGCATACCAGATCAACGATTCACCACCTACAGAGGAAGACAAGTTAATCAGGGTCACGAGCATCACACCCACTGAAGACAACAATAACAGCTAGGTAGCTCCCTCATCCTCTCTTCCTGCAAAGACTGAGTTGCTAAGGGATTTGCAGCAAACAACTGCTGAGTTCCCAATCTGTGACGCCTATCTCCTTCGCAAACCTGGTCAAGCCGAAGCCATACTAAACTTCAGTGCTCAAAATAAGACCCCCTTTTCTCAACTGCTTACCTCTTACTGAAGGTCCTAGTGTTCCCCTCGCACAACGCAACCTCAGCACACCCCCAGATGTTGAACAAGGCATGTTCACCTACCAAACTTGCCCTGTAATGACCTTCCTACGAAACAAGGAGTCTCGCCTGTTGGAAACACCTTTCACGCTCCTCTTGGGTTCAGGACACCCATCACAGTTCAAAACAGGGTACTATTGGGACAGCTTGCTATCGAGGGCATCTACAGGGACAGTATGTCACCATCTCAGAGACAACACAGGTGGGAGACCGGAAAGAAGACCCTCAGACGAACCTGCAGTGCAAGCCATGTGTCCAAGGTGCCAGCACAGAAGCTGAGGTCCACTAACTCTGTACACTCTTCTAGCTAGTCAGCCATTGTGCCTGCAGACGTCCAGTCCATGTACATTGCCTGGTGGCTCCTTTGAGCAAGAGTCACATGAACTAAACTTTGTTGCTGGAATCTGCCACAGCGGGGAGTGCAGCTTCTGATACACAGCCGTGCTAAGACACATAACTGTCAGCGTTCAACTGAACTTGAACATTCCCAGTGGACTTCACCTCGCCATTGGACTGTTGGGTTGGTGGAAGAGTTGGAACGTTTGCAGCTTCCCCAATTCGAAGATGGCTTTGTTGAACTTGACATAATTTTTTAATTTTTAATTTTTTATGCAAGGACTATACGTCATTGGTCAAGCATGGACTTGAATTTACTGCATTACTGTTGCATTTTGTCTTTTCTTTCTCCTCTCGTTACAGGTTTCATGACGTCGAGGAAGAGGTCAACTCCGTACATCTTAAAAAAACTTGTGAAATCGGACGATTTCAGATGGGGAGTGTTGTGTCCCACAAATGGGAACAACCTGCAATGTCTATTTCATGCATTGTGTGTTTTTTCCTCCAATCAGAAAATTCTCTTACTGTTGCTAAGTAGATTTAGACTGTGTATTAAGATTGTCCCTACCTTCCTCCCTTAATTGGTCTCTGTACAAGATGCTACTCCCTTCTTCCCCAGTTTAGTTTAGAGAAGCCATTGCTGAACATGCATATCTGCAACCCCTGTAAATATTATTTCTTTTCACCTGCTGTTACGTTGAACTTAATACAAGATTCTGGAAGAAACCTGCAGCGTTTCTTCTGTCTTACTACAAGTCATCGTTAGTGATGGGCGAATCTACTCGCTAGGACTCGTTACTCGGCGAGTAGTAAGGGACTCGCAGGACTCGCTACTCGGCGAGTTTCCCAGCGAGGACTCGCAAAGTAGCGAGTCCAATGCAAGTAAATGGGAATCCTAGTTTTACTAGCGAGACTCGCTATATCACATTGCTATGTAGCTTGAATCTCCCCAAATCGTTTAGAGAATGGCACCGCTTCACGGATACCCGCTGTAAGTAGCGATTCCGAGCGAGTCTTAGCGATTCCTAGCGAATCCTAGCGAGTCTACGAATCCGAGTCCTGTATTCTGTATTCGGGACTCGCGAATACAGAATCTGTTATGTTCCGACAAATCTTCCGAGACAGCCTAGCGTGTTAGGTCAGACAAACTTGTGAAGATGGACAAGCATGTTAGCCAATCTTATTCAGTAATGCCACAGCCCTCTTCTTGTGGCATTACTATGATTGGCTGCTGTCCATCGTGATGGCTATGTCATCGATGACAGGCAAGGCTGTATATAAGCCTTGCCACCGCCATTTTGAGCACATTTCTCTGAAGATCTGAGCTAGAACAGGGTGAGGTAGATTCTGGAGCAGATCATAGGGATTGTCAGTGAGTGTAGGGAACTTCAAGATTCCTTATATTAACCCCAAACAGCTCTTGTGAGAGCTAGCAGGAGGACAGAGGAGTACTGTGTACTGTGACACTGTAGGCAGGCAGGGAAGCAGGGAGCTGCAGCCTTTACAGTGTTCACAGGAGCGACCTCATAGCTTCGCTTACTCACTCAGCTGTTCTAATAGCTGAAGTGAGAGGCTTAGCTGAGGTACTATTTACAATTTTTTGCCAGCTGATAGATTTTGGGTCCTAAAAACCCCTTCAGCGTTATTTTATCTGTGGCAGAACAGTGCGTTGCTGCTCTCCTAGCTGCAAATAGCACGTACGCCACCTACTTCTGCGACTAATTGTGCGCACTTAATAATTTTTTTCAGGGAATAGTGTGCTGCTTCACTGCCAAGTGTTAACACACACTTAACCCGCCAGTAAGTGACGCCTACAGCAACACCAAACTCCATCTCGGTGGCTGTGCGCACTTTCTAATTTTTTCAGGGACTAGTGTGGTGCTTCACTGTCAAGTGTTAGCACACACTTAACCCGCCAGTAAGTGACGCCTGCAGCAACACCAAACTCCATCTCGGTGGCTGTGCGCACTTTCTAATTTTTTCAGGGAATAGTGTAGTGCTTCACTGCCAAGTGTTAGCACACACTTAACCCGCCAGTAAGTGACGCCTACAGCAACACCAAACTCCATCTCGGTGGCTGTGCGCACTTTCTAATTTTTTCAGGGAATAGTGTGGTGCTTCACTGTCAAGTGTTAGCACACACTTAACCCGCCAGTAAGTGACGCCTGCAGCAACACCAAACTCCATCTCGGTGGCTGTGCGCACTTTCTAATTTTTTCAGGGAATAGTGTAGTGCTTCACTGCCAAGTGTTAGCACACACTTAACCCGCCAGTAAGTGACGCCTACAGCAACACCAAACTCCATCTCGGTGGCTGTGCGCACTTTCTAATTTTTTCAGGGAATAGTGTGGTGCTTCACTGTCAAGTGTTAGCACACACTTAACCCGCCAGTAAGTGACGCCTGCAGCAACACCAAACTCCATCTCGGTGGCTGTGCGCACTTTCTAATTTTTTCAGGGAATAGTGTGTTGCTTCACTGTCAAGTGTTAGCACACACTTAACCCGCCAGTAAGTGACGCCTGCAGCAACACCAAACTCCATCTCGGTGGCTGTGCGCACTTTCTAATTTTTTAAGGGACTAGTGTGCTGCTTCACTGCCAAGTGTTAGCACACACTTAACCCGCCAGTAAGTGACGCCTACAGCAACACCAAACTCCATCTCGGTGGCTGTGCGCACTTTCTAATTTTTTAAGGGACTAGTGTGCTGCTTCACTGTCAAGTGTTAGCACACACTTAACCCGCCAGTAAGTGACGCCTACAGCAACACCAAACTCCATCTCGGTGGCTGTGCGCACTTTCTAATTTTTTCAGGGACTAGTGTGGTGCTTCACTGTCAAGTGTTAGCACACACTTTACCCGCCAGTAAGTGACGCCTGCAGCAACACCAAACTCCATCTCGGTGGCTGTGCGCACTTTCTAATTTTTTCAGAGAATAGTGTGGTGCTTCACTGTCAAGTGTTAGCACACACTTAACCCGCCAGTAAGTGACGCCTGCAGCAACACCAAACTCCATCTCGGTGGCTGTGCGCACTTTCTAATTTTTTAAGGGACTAGTGTGCTGCTTCACTGCCAAGTGTTAGCACACACTTAACCCGCCAGTAAGTGACGCCTACAGCAACACCAAACTCCATCTCGGTGGCTGTGCGCACTTTCTAATTTTTTAAGGGACTAGTGTGCTGCTTCACTGTCAAGTGTTAGCACACACTTAACCCGCCAGTAAGTGATGCCTACAGCAACACCAAACTCCATCTCGGTGGCTGTGCGCACTTTCTAATTTTTTCAGGGAGTAGTGTGGTGCTTCACTGTCAAGTGTTAGCACACACTTAACCCGCCAGTAAGTGACGCCTGCAGCAACACCAAACTCCATCTCGGTGGCTGTGCGCACTTTCTAATTTTTTCAGGGAGTAGTGTGGTGCTTCACTGTCAAGTGTTAGCACACACTTAACCCGCCAGTAAGTGACGCCTGCATCAACACCTAACTCCATCTCGGTGGCTGTGCATTTGTCAACAATGTCCCAAAAACACCAAATTCCCAAAAACCAGTCTGCAAAGGGACAGGGACGAGGTCGGGGCCCTAGCAGTCGTGAACAACAAGGCACTGGTAGAAGTAGACAGACAAGGATTGATCGATCCACCTTCCTGCTGTCTAAATTTCCCAGTACTCAACCGAAACGTGTCTTGAGGCCGGAAGATCAAGACCAAATAACATCTTGGATGGCTGACAAGACCTCAACCACGGGTTCTGGCAGCACACAATCATCCTTGACACCATATTCAAGTACCGCTACTGACAACGCGGGGTCATCTAATCCACAAAATCTTCCTATTTCCTCAAGCCATCGCCAGACGGAGGAAAATTTAGACCGCGAACTTGGACATTCGGAAGATTTATTTGGTTCTTATCAGCCATTCAGACAACCGGACCTTTCTTTGTCACTGCCTGAACAGATACTTGAACCAGACGTACATTCCATCTATGGACAAAGTTTGGATTCACCTCGTCCTGAAGAACGTCCCTTTCAACAAAGCCATAGACCGTCTCAGGAGGTGGAGGATGATGATGATGATGAGACACACATCTCATCTGGCCAGCCTGACCAGTCACGTTATCCAGATGACTTTGAGGAGGAGGGGGTGGATGATGAGACCACTGATCCAACCTGGACACTTGACATGCAGAGCCAACAGAGCAGCCAGGAGGAGGAAAGTGGTTATGTACCACCACCTAAAGCACCCAGGCTTACTCCTTTATCCCGAATCCAAGCTGTGACAACAGTAGCCCAAATTGTGTCAACTGTTGCACAAACTGTACCAACTGTTGCCCCAACTTTAAGAACAGTTGGCCAAAATGTGTCTACAGTTTGTGTTGGCCAGACTCATCCTTCAGTTCCTACACCACAACCTAAAGGACGAACATCCATTGTCTGGAAATTTTTCAAAGATAGCCCATCAGTACCAAATGTGGTTATATGTAACATCTGCTATGCCAGGCTGAGCAGAGGCCAGGGCAAAGTAAACTTGAGCACCAGCAGTATGCGAAAACACATGACTCTTAAGCACCCAAGTCAGTGGTTGGCCCATCAGGGTTTGACATCAGGGCCTTCTGACCTCAACACCGTTATGCCACTTCAGAATCGTCCTTCACCATCTACTGTTCATGCAGCAGCTCCTACTCATACGATCTCCCCACAAGCTGCGTTAGACCAGAGATATGACAGTAGTCAAGTGACTTGTGAGTCTGCGCCAATTGTCCAGTTGTCTGTTCCACAGCTGTATGAGAGGCAGCGGAAGCACCCATCCACACACCCTTTTTCTCGACAAATGACAGCGCAAATTTCTAAGCTGTTAGCTGTAGAAATGCTGCCATTTAGGCTTGTTGATACTGAGGCTTTTAGGGAGTTGTTGGCTGTGGCAGCACCACGATACACTGTCCCCAGTCGCAATTTTTTTTCACGTACTGCCATACCCGCGCTACATCTGCACGTGGTTAACAACTTGAAGCGTGCAATAATCAAAAAAAGTCCTGTTCACTGGGCACTGCTAAGCTAGGAGAAGTGCTTATTTTTTCATATGGGTATATGCGAGGTGGGGCATTGCTGGCCGCCTCTGGGTGCCCGCTATATATCACATCAATAATAGCATAAAAAGAAAAAAGATAGCGGCACTCACCGGGCGTGTTTCAAAGGTGCTTTATTTGGGTACCCTCATTCCAGGGTCCCACTCAGGAGGGAGGGGGTGCAGAGACAGCAGAGATGACGGATCTCCGTTTCGGGGCTCCTACCCCTTCCACGGAGGTCCGTGGAAGGGGTAGGAGCCCCGAAACGGAGATCCGTCATCTCTGCTGTCTCTGCACCCCCTCCCTCCTGAGTGGGACCCTGGAATGAGGGTACCCAAATAAAGCACCTTTGAAACACGCCCGGTGAGTGCCGCTATCTTTTTTCTTTTTATGCTATTTTTTCTTTTTATGCTAACTTGAAGCGTGCACTGACAAATGCTGTGAGCGGAAAAGTTCACCTGACAACTGACACCTGGACAAGTACTTGTGGACAGGGCAGATACATATCCCTAACAGCTCACTGGATCAACCTTGTCGAGAGTGTCCCAAAGTGTAATAGTGGAATATCTGCGATCCTACCAACTCCACGAATAGCGGGCACAGCATCATTCCGGGTGTCCGCGTCCTCATATACTTCTACAACACAATGTGCGTCTTCAACTTCCTTGACCACTGCTGATTTGTCCGCCACATCACGTCAAAGTTGGGAGCTTTGCAGTACTGCATCAGCCAGGCGACAACAGGCTCTTCTTAAGCTCATCTGTCTAGGTGACACACCTCACACTGCAAACGAGCTGTGGAAAGGTGTTAAACAACAGACAGATGAGTGGCTGGCCCCACTGCAACTACAAGCAGGTCTTGTTGTCAGTGATAACGGACGAAACCTTGTTGCAGCAATAAAGCTCGGTAAACTTCAACACGTGCCTTGCATGGCTCACGTACTGAATCTTGTAGTTCAGAAATTCTTGAAAAATTACCCAGAGTTATCTGATCTACTAGAGAAGGTGCGTAGAAATTGCGGACATTTCCGACATTCATCAACGGCACTTGCAAGTCTATCTGCCCTTCAACAGCAATTTAATTTGCCCAAACACAGATTAATTTGCGACATGTCCACACGATGGAATTCTACATTCCATATGTTAGTATATACATGTAGTTCAATGACCACATCTTATTTTCGGCTCATACAGTTATAGTGCACCTCCAGGCCATTTATTATTAACAGGAGAACAACAGGAGTTTATATGCAAAGATATCAAAGTTTATTTAAATTTCATAAAAGATTTTTTCATTATATAAACAACAGTAAAATCAGGGACGATACATTTAGTGCACACATTGATACAAAAAAGCGAGCCCAGTGTGTAACAAAGTTCCAAACAAAAATTAAGGGCACACAATGGTTTTTAGTACAGTGACTAGAACAGAGGGGGACAGCAGTCCTCTGAAACCGGTTCTAATTAATTTATATTGTTTTATCATATGTATACAATCCAAAGACATATAGATTAGTCTGTGGTTTCAGAACTCCATATGTATATCCCCTCATAGAAACATGAGTTGCAACTCCATTGTGAGCATGAGTTTTTGGTTCAGTACTCATCCTTATATATTCTCCTTACAACATCAAGAGTGACTACCTGGGTATCTAAAATGTAAGGAACAGTCATCTAAGAGAATCCTTAGTTAGGTTTGTATAAAGGTAGATTATTACCCATGTCTCTCAATGTTGCAGGAGGAACCAGGCTCAGGACAAACGAAGACAAGGGACAGTCATTCCAACACGTGTTTCGCTAACACCAGTCTTATTGCTTCCACAGGGAAAGGATACAGCTAAACCCGGTGGTCGCGGCCCTTTATAGCCACTAATTACCCCTAACCTGCTATCACCTGTGTGCCTCTCCTCCGGTATTGTGGCGTCCGCGCGCCGGGAGGCCGCTGCGCCGGAAGCCGTCCCCGCGTACCGGAAGTTCGTGATGTAATGATGTGCGCGGCGTCAGGTGGTTACCATAGCACCGCACGCATGCGCACTCATGGTCGCGAGTCGGGCCGCCCGCACAAGCGACTCACGGCGCGCAGGCGCACACCGGAGAAGAGGAGGAAGCTATGAATCAGATTGAACAACAGAGAGGGAACCGGTCTCAGACACTTTGATAGTGTCTCCCATGGATATCATATAAAACAACATTATAATTAGTGTGAGAGATAATATCCTGATACAAAAGTCCATAGGAGTCCACTTGAATCTTCCGGTAACCTCTTATAAAAAGTTCTTTTTTGATGAAGCCAGGAGAGGCAAATGGGTCAAAAAGGGCCATTATATTCCACAGATCTAAAAAGGGGCAGAAAAGTATTTTCTTAATACACAGAACACAGACAAAAACACTAAAGGTCAGGTAAAACTGGATAATGGAGATAAAAACTGGACATAATTATAAGAATGGAGCATAGCTAATAATTTAATTCAGGCCCTTGGGCACTAGGGTGTCCAAAGTGGAAATCCACTTTGACTCACACCTGGCCAGCATGCCCTTCAGGTCTCCCCCTCTAATCCCTGCATGTATCGCGTCAATGCCCCTAACCTGTAGGCTACTTGCATCACAATTATGATGGATTTTAAAGTGCCTCGGCAGAGTCTTGAGTAGAGTGATATCTTCGGAATTTCCGGCTGCCTCAATCCCTCGCACGTGCTCTCTCACTCTTACGCGCAATTCGCGTGATGTTAATCCCACGTAAATACGTGGGCAGCTGCATGTTGCAAAATAAACTACATAAGTAGTACTACAGGAGATGTAATGTCTTATTTTATATGTTTTTCTATTGTCACTTGAGTGAAAGAACCCCGTGCGAAGAATATTGGGGCAGGCAGAGCAGTCGCCACATGGATAGCAGCCAAGGCGTTGGGTTCGCTGTCCGAATGGCAGTTGTCTCTGCGGGATGTAGTGGCTGTCGACAAGAAGATCCTTAAGATTTCTCGCCCGCCGCGCAGTCATCAAAGGCACATCTGGGAGTGTTTCAGCAAGAACGGGGTCAGTCTTTAAGATGGACCAATGTTTGATGAAGATGTCCTTCATCAGACCCCATTCTTGATTGAATGTGCCAATGAAGCGTATCTGTTCGCCGGCCTCATTAGTTGACCTGCCTCGATATTGTAGTAAATTTTGTCGTTTGATGTTTTTAGCTCTATGATAGCTTTTTTTCAGACAGCGCCTGCTGTATCCTCTTTCTAAAAAGCGATTCCGCAGGTCACCAGCTTGTTTCTCAAAACTCTCATCTGATGAACAAATGCGTCGCATCCTGAGATACTGGCCGGTCGGGATGGCATGGATGGTTGACCTGGTGTGCGCTGAAGAAGCATGCAGAAGTGCATTCGTAGACGTCTGTTTACGAAATACATCTGTCTGTGTCATCCTACATGAATCTAAACTGATCTTAATGTCTAAGAATTCGATCTCCGCGGGGCTATACTTCAACGTTAATTTAATATTCATGTTGTTATTGTTTAATTCACCCACAAAGGTGTCTAGCTGCCCCGCTGTGCCCTGCCTCTCCCTGGGAGAGGTTGGTATTTGGCGGCGGAGGCGTGCGGGCTGACGCCCATCTGCAGTGCTGGTACAGATATATCGACGACATCCTGATTTTGTGGCAGGGCACAGCGGGGCAGCTAGACACCTTTGTGGGTGAATTAAACAATAACAACATGAATATTAAATTAACGTTGAAGTATAGCCCCGCGGAGATCGAATTCTTAGACATTAAGATCAGTTTAGATTCATGTAGGATGACACAGACAGATGTATTTCGTAAACAGACGTCTACGAATGCACTTCTGCATGCTTCTTCAGCGCACACCAGGTCAACCATCCATGCCATCCCGACCGGCCAGTATCTCAGGATGCGACGCATTTGCTCATCAGATGAGAGTTTTGAGAAACAAGCTGGTGACCTGCGGAATCGCTTTTTAGAAAGAGGATACAGCAGGCGCTGTCTGAAAAAAAGCTATCATAGAGCTAAAAACATCAAACGACAAAATTTACTACAATATCGAGGCAGGTCAACTAATGAGGCCGGCGAACAGATACGCTTCATTGGCACATTCAATCAAGAATGGGGTCTGATGAAGGACATCTTCATCAAACATTGGTCCATCTTAAAGACTGACCCCGTTCTTGCTGAAACACTCCCAGATGTGCCTTTGATGACTGCGCGGCGGGCGAGAAATCTTAAGGATCTTCTTGTCGACAGCCACTACATCCCGCAGAGACAACTGCCATTCGGACAGCGAACCCAACGCCTTGGCTGCTATCCATGTGGCGACTGCTCTGCCTGCCCCAATATTCTTCGCACGGGGTTCTTTCACTCAAGTGACAATAGAAAAACATATAAAATAAGACATTACATCTCCTGTAGTACTACTTATGTAGTTTATTTTGCAACATGCAGCTGCCCACGTATTTACGTGGGATTAACATCACGCGAATTGCGCGTAAGAGTGAGAGAGCACGTGCGAGGGATTGAGGCAGCCGGAAATTCCGAAGATATCACTCTACTCAAGACTCTGCCGAGGCACTTTAAAATCCATCATAATTGTGATGCAAGTAGCCTACAGGTTAGGGGCATTGACGCGATACATGCAGGGATTAGAGGGGAGACCTGAAGGGCATGCTGGCCAGGTGTGAGTCAAAGTGGATTTCCACTTTGGACACCCTAGTGCCCAAGGGCCTGAATTAAATTATTAGCTATGCTCCATTCTTATAATTATGTCCAGTTTTTATCTCCATTATCCAGTTTTACCTGACCTTTAGTGTTTTTGTCTGTGTTCTGTGTATTAAGAAAATACTTTTCTGCCCCTTTTTAGATCTGTGGAATATAATGGCCCTTTTTGACCCATTTGCCTCTCCTGGCTTCATCAAAAAAGAACTTTTTATAAGAGGTTACCGGAAGATTCAAGTGGACTCCTATGGACTTTTGTATCAGGATATTATCTCTCACACTAATTATAATGTTGTTTTATATGATATCCATGGGAGACACTATCAAAGTGTCTGAGACCGGTTCCCTCTCTGTTGTTCAATCTGATTCATAGCTTCCTCCTCTTCTCCGGTGTGCGCCTGTGCGCCGTGAGTCGCTTGTGCGGGCGGCCCGACTCGCGACCATGAGTGCGCATGCGTGCGGTGCTATGGTAACCACCTGACGCCGCGCACATCATTACATCACGCACTTCCGGTACGCGGGGACGGCTTCCGGCGCAGCGGCCTCCCGGCGCGCGGACGCCACAATACCGGAGGAGAGGCACACAGGTGATAGCAGGTTAGGGGTAATTAGTGGCTATAAAGGGCCGCGACCACCGGGTTTAGCTGTATCCTTTCCCTGAGGAAGCAATAAGACTGGTGTTAGCGAAACACGTGTTGGAATGACTGTCCCTTGTCTTCGTTTGTCCTGAGCCTGGTTCCTCCTGCAACATTGAGAGACATGGGTAATAATCTACCTTTATACAAACCTAACTAAGGATTCTCTTAGATGACTGTTCCTTACATTTTAGATACCCAGGTAGTCACTCTTGATGTTGTAAGGAGAATATATAAGGATGAGTACTGAACCAAAAACTCATGCTCACAATGGAGTTGCAACTCATGTTTCTATGAGGGGATATACATATGGAGTTCTGAAACCACAGACTAATCTATATGTCTTTGGATTGTATACATATGATAAAACAATATAAATTAATTAGAACCGGTTTCAGAGGACTGCTGTCCCCCTCTGTTCTAGTCACTGTACTAAAAACCATTGTGTGCCCTTAATTTTTGTTTGGAACTTTGTTACACACTGGGCTCGCTTTTTTGTATCAATGTGTGCACTAAATGTATCGTCCCTGATTTTACTGTTGTTTATATAATGAAAAAATCTTTTATGAAATTTAAATAAACTTTGATATCTTTGCATATAAACTCCTGTTGTTCTCCTGTTAATAATACATTCCATATGTTGGCTAGGTTCAATGAGCAGCAGAGGGCTATAGCGGAATATCAGCTGCAACATGCCCGTCACCCAGGAAGTAATACAAGACACATTGGTACGATGGAGTGGGTCTGGATCGCTGACCTTTGCGAGGTTCTAGAGAACTTCGATTACTGCACAAAACTGGTCAGCGGTGATGAGTCCATTATTAGTCTCACCATCCCCATGCTCTGTTTGCTTAAAGATTCTCTCCTGAATCTTAAAACAGAATCATTGAGGGCACAGCAGAGGGCTATGGATCCACATTTTAACATCCAGGATCAGAGCCAGCAAAGCCAATTTCAGCCTGCAACATTGGCTGCAGAACAAAACAGTGATGAGGAAGATGAAGACGATTTATTTCTCCATGGTACTGAGGTGCACCCTGATGGAACTCCCAACCCCAGTTTTATGTCGGTACAGCATGGGTGGGCTGAAGAGCAGGAGGCGGAGACCGATTTTGAGACCATGATGCCTATTGTTCGTCAGTCAGGTGACACAGAAGACATGAGTCTTTGTAGCCTAGCACACATGTCTGACTTCATGTCTCAATGTCTGTCCCAGGATCCACGCGTCATTAACATCTATGACAGCGACCTCTACTGGTTGTCAACATTCCTTGACCCACGCTACAAAGACAAGTTTCCATCGCTGCTGTTGCAGTCACCAAGGGGCTTAACGATGGATTATTTCAAAAGTGTGGTGGTTGACAATTTAATGTCAATTTCACCATCTGACTCCGCTATACCACGAACAAGCAGCTCTTTGCCACAGCAGCCTTTGGTTCGAACACAAACTGCCACATTGTCAAGAAGAGGTGGTGGTAAGATGTCCACCAACTGGGCGATGTTCAACAGACCTTCCAATCTGCAACGGATTGTGCCTACGGTCCCCTTGTCTAGGAGACAAACATTGTCAAACATGTTGAACGAGTATGTGTGTGACACTACCAGCTTCTTAACCGACCCCTCTGTACCCTTTAATTACTGGGTTTCCAAGCTTCACGCTTGGACTGAGCTGTCTTTGTATGCCTTGGAGTTACTGGCCTGCCCAGCTGCTAGTGTGACATCAGAGCGTGTTTTTAGTGCCGCTGGGGGAATTGTCACTGATAGAAGGTCACGGCTGACTACAGAAAATGCCGACAGACTCACTCTCATTAAGTTTAACAAGGACTGGATATCATCAAAGTTCTTAACCCCTTCAGACGACAGTACCCAAACCTAGAGGGACATTTTCAAATTTGTTACGTTTGGCTGAGTGCGGTTTAAACATTATGTCCTCTTCTGACACAAAGGATAAACAATGTCCCTCTGCTAAGAAGATTGGATAAATAATGTTCCTGCTACACTTGCTGCATGACTACAAAACTACACAATCAGTGTCAGTAATGTTACTTTAATAATGCATGCACTTGTGATGTTTTTTGACCGTTGAATTATGTCAGACAATCCAATACAGTCTCTTGGCTGAATTTTTTAAGGCAACAAGCCTATGCCTGCATTGTGGGCATTTCTCAAACTGAAATAAAACATAGTTTGGCTCAAGTTCCTTGCATAAATTTTAAAAATGTTGATCCCGCCCCTTGGGCTAATTTTTTGAGGCAACAAGCCTATACCTGCATCGAATACGTTGCTTGTACTATGCTCTCAGGACAAGCAAATGGTATGGGCCACGCGCCCTCCTCAACTTCAAAATAGAGTTAATCTCGCCCCTTGGGCTAATTTTTTGAGGCAACAAGCCTATACCTGCATCGAATACGTTGCTTGTACTATGCTCTCAGGACAAGCAAATAGTATGGGCCACGCGCCCTCCTCAACTTCAAAATAGAGTTGATCTCGCCCCTTGGGCTAATTTTGTGAGGCAACAAGCCTATACCTGCATCGAATACGTTGCTTGTACTATGCTCTCAGGACAAGCAAGACTATATTATGGGCCACGCTCCCTCCTCTATATCTAAACAGAGTTGATCTCGCCCCTTGGGCTAATTGTTTGAAGCAACAAGCCTATACCTGCATCGAATACGTTGCTTGTACTATGCTCTCAGGACAAGCAAGACTATATTATGGGCCACGCTCCCTCCTCTATATCTAAACAGAGTTGATCTCGCCCCTTGGGCTAATTTTTTGAGGCAACAAGCCTATACCTGCATCGAATACGTTGCTTGTACTATGCTCTCAGGACAAGCAAATAGTATGGGCCACGCGCCCTCCTCAACTTCAAAATAGAGTTAATCTCGCCCCTTGGGCTAATTTTTTGAGGCAACAAGCCTATACCTGCATCGAATACGTTGCTTGTACTATGCTCTCAGGACAAGCAAATAGTATGGGCCACGCGCCCTCCTCAACTTCAAAATAGAGTTGATCTTGCCCCTTGGGCTAATTTTTTGAGGCAACAAGCCTATACCTGCATCGAATACGTTGCTTGTACTATGCTCTCAGGACAAGCAAATGGTATGGGCCACGCGCCCTCCTCAACTTCAAAATAGAGTTAATCTCGCCCCTTGGGCTAATTTTTTGAGGCAACAAGCCTATACCTGCATCGAATACGTTGCTTGTACTATGCTCTCAGGACAAGCAAATAGTATGGGCCACGCGCCCTCCTCAACTTCAAAATAGAGTTGATCTCGCCCCTTGGGCTAATTTTTTGAGGCAACAAGCCTATACCTGCATCGAATACGATGCTTGTACTATGCTCTCAGGACAAGCAAATGGTATGGGCCACGCGCCCTCCTCAACTTCAAAATAGAGTTAATCTCGCCCCTTGGGCTAATTTTTTGAGGCAACAAGCCTATACCTGCATCGAATACGTTGCTTGTACTATGCTCTCAGGACAAGCAAATAGTATGGGCCACGCGCCCTCCTCAACTTCAAAATAGAGTTGATCTCGCCCCTTGGGCTAATTTTTTGAGGCAACAAGCCTATACCTGCATCGAATACGTTGCTTGTACTATGCTCTCAGGACAAGCAAATGGTATGGGCCACGCGCCCTCCTCAACTTCAAAATAGAGTTAATCTCGCCCCTTGGGCTAATTTTTTGAGGCAACAAGCCTATACCTGCATCGAATACGTTGCTTGTACTATGCTCTCAGGACAAGCAAATAGTATGGGCCACGCGCCCTCCTCAACTTCAAAATAGAGTTGATCTCGCCCCTTGGGCTAATTTTTTGTGGCAACAGGCCTATGCCTGCATCGAAAACGTGGCTTGTACTAAGATCCTGCTGGAGCATGGCGAAGGGTCCCACTGTACGCTACGGAGATAACGCGTAGACGCGCTCTGTTGCAAGTAGACGTCCCAGCCTATCGCATCTGTGTTCCCAGTGTTGTTGCCATACCGAGTCATTAAGTAACCCCCCCACAAACACAGGCACTATTTATTTGTCAGCAACATTTGGATGTGCAGTCATGATTTTCCACATAATAACCAAGGTGCCTTCATGCGCCATGCGGGCCGTAAAGTACTTGCTAATGATGATGACTTTAAGCCCACCCACAAAAAAAACCTACACATCCATTCCCTGAAAAAAGACAGACACAAAGCAGTTTTTGTCAACTGGGTATTATTTCGCCATAATGGCAAAGATGTCAGAATTTTTTTTTTTTTTTTTTTTTTTTTTGTTTAAACTTTGTAAAAACAAATAATAACATAACAAAGAAATTGTGCAATGCACAGGAACAAAAAATAAACAAAAAAAAAAAAAGGGGTCTACAGCTGGTGGTAGGTTGCCGCATCCTCCGGCCTTGCCTGTAACGTGGCACCATCACCCTGGTCGTTGAGTAGGTCCAGGGCCCCATGCAGTACCTCACCCAGTGGTTGGAAGCCTGTAGGCTGGGGCATCTGGGCCGGTTGGCCTTGGCTTGGTAGGCCACTGATTGTTGGACACCACCTCTGGGTCGCAACATACCTGTCCCGGGGTGTGGCCCTGTCCAGGATGTTTGATCTGCTGAGCCGCCACTCCTCCAAAAAATCAAACACCTGCCCAGGGTGGTTTGGGGGCCTACACGCATCGAGGACAATGTGTATTGCTGACCATGCCCGCAGTCGTCTCTCGAATGGAATGTCATCCAAGAACGGTATGAGACTGCGGGCAAAGTCAGCACTACACTGTCCTCTGCGGTCTTGTGGTGCCCCCGGGATCAGAGCAGGGCTGCTGGGGTTCCAGTGACTCCTCACACTGCTGCTGGCAGTCGGCACTGGAGGGCGCTGGTGTAGCCCTTCATCCTCCTCTTCTTGTATCTGCGGCCCCAAAGGTGGTGGTGGCGGCGGTGGTGGTGGTGGTGGTGGTGGTGGCGGTGGTGGTGGTGGTGGCGGCGGTGGTGGTGGTGGTGGCGGTGGTGGTGGTGGTGGTGGTGCTACTCCCTCCTCCTCATCTGGTGGGGGTTGAGGGGCCTCCCTCCCCTCCTCAGGCAGCTGTGGTGGCGGGTTCCAACGCCGCCTCCGAAAGTGAGCAGCTCTGTGGGTAAATATAAAAAACATTTGGTGAATGGGTTGCGTTTGGAAACAAAACCATAGGCCAAACATAACATGTGCACGCTTTTTTGACTCAGTGTATCTGTGTATTCTGTGTCTTTTCATTGTTGCCCTTAAGATGGAATTGCAGCAAATAAATTAATGACATTTTTGGCTCATGCCTCAAACTATATTGTATGTGTGGGTAGTGTTGCTCCACGATTTTTGCCATTACATTACAAATTTTAAAATTAGTCTGCACTATTACACTGTGCCCTGACTTAGGCAGGACAGCTATGTAGTCACTTGAAGACATATTAGTGGCCACAACTATTGTTTTGACTTTTTGTGGAAACTTTATGTGGACAAAGCTATAGCCTGACACTGTGAGGCAAACACATTATTCAGGGTTGTTTGCCATCAGATGGACACAAAAACACACAGTGTGGACGGCCTTGGTCTCAATGCACATAACCCAGATCTATAGGGCAGGTGAGCAAGACAGGAAATGGAGTCCTGCAGCATAGGTGACACATGAGCATTTGGCGTTAGTGGCCTACACTCCTTGTTGCTGCCATGTATGCTAATCAGGAATGTCTTGGTAAATAAAACACACCAAACAGATGGCTTGGGATTTGAAACGACTGTAATGGACATAGAGTATGGGTTGTCTTTGAGCAGCAGGTCACACATCGTTGGTGCCAAACAAGGTGTTATGCACAGATGGACAGTTTTAGTTATTCCAACGGGGCCGAACAAAAAAACGGGAGCAGCAAGGACAAACCTCGGGTTTCCTAAAGGACCTTGGACATAAAAGGCTGTTGCACTTAAAATATGGCCCTCTTTAGTTTGATTTAATACAGCAATAATACGCTATGTTTTCCGGAGGATTCGTAATGTGGCCATGAGTTAACGACAAAAAAACTAAAATTCACATGTGGGCCCTAATATCTACACCATCACCTTGCAGCCCCAAATAAACCCATGGGAAAACTGAACCACACATATTTGTAGTGATACAGGGTATGTTCTGAAATGTGTGTGAATGTGTCAGCAATCTGGGATGGTGTACAAACAGTTTAGTGCAAAAGGGGTATATCCTTGCAACGTTATTTAGCCGAAAAAAACACCCACAACTAAATGTGTAGGGATGTATGTGGCCCTTATGCAAGTCGAGGCCATTAGGAACTGATACAAATGAGGCTTATGACAGGCAAACCAGACAAGGCCACACACCTTAGAGGCCATTGCAGGGAAGAACATGGCTTTGTTCCACAAACATGCCAACAATAATAGCTAATTGTGAGGTCACGGAACATTGTGTCTGACCACCCTGCAGAACATTGCTTATTTGTCCAAACGTCACAATGTGACTATAAATGTGTATGTCCTGGATCATTGCCAAAGGTAATAGAATTGTGTTGCACCATGGCAGAAACAAACCCCAGTGTGGGTATGTAAACCAGCACACTCATTATAGAGCTTCATACGTACATTGTGTGCCCTCGTGGACAGGGTCCTCTCCTCTTGTACCTGTATGACCTGATTGTCTTCATGTACTGTTTTTTGTCGTTAACCCTTATCCTCATGTAAAGTGCCATGGAACCTAATGGCGCTATATTAAAAAATAATAATAACAATAATAGTAAACAACAGTGCGGCAGACACATACCTTGGCATATGGGCCACCGGTTCCAGAAATGACAGCCGTTCATAGTGGCAATATATTATCCCGTGACCAGCTTCCGGGCCCCCCTCCATGATCCTCCGGTGTTGCCGCTTGAATTGGTCGCGGCAGCTCCTCCAGCGCTTCATAATGTGGTCAACTGTGAAATGATTTCAAACCGGGTTTAGACCTCTTTAACATTTGAAACACTAAAAGTATGTGTACAAATCAACAATAACATTTTAATCATGTTGTGTGTGAAATGTGTATACAAGGCACATGGAAACGACAGTGTGGAACATCATCAACAGCATTACGGACATTGAGCTCACGTGGCCACAATCACAAATGGGGCAGGGCACATGTCAACGCATAGAGAATGTAATAGTGCGGGCACCAGACTCCGCTCATTAGTGGTATTTATATACACCCAACCCCCTGGCCTTCAGAGCCAGGAGGAACAGCCCTTAAACTAAGTGTACTATTGTGAACCCATCCAAATATAGGCAACCATGCGACGGCGCATTATAACACATTGAGGGCCCTGTATACCCTACTATGGGGGCCCTGTATACCCACGGGGGCCCTGTATACCCACTGCTGGGGTCTTGTATACCCACGGGGGGGCTGTAGACCCTACTATGAGGGCCCTGTATAACCACTGGGGGCCATGTATACCCAGTGCTGGGGGACCTGTGTACCCACGGGGGGGGCTGTATACCCTAATATCGGTGGCATATATACACACTGGGGGGGCCTGTATACTCTGCAGGTGGAGCTGTATACTCTGCTGGGGGGATGTCTAACAGTGATAGCCGCTGTATACAAGAATGGCGGTCAATATGGTTTCCCACTTTTTTGGGGCTAAAGTAGGGGGGTCGGCTTATACACGGGTCGGCTTATACACGACTATATACGGTAAATGCAATATAACGTGTGAACACATTTAACTCACCCATATTGCTCTGCACATCATGGCCACAACGATGAAACATTGGGAAAACGCCCTGTGCGATCTCCCTCCAGGCCGTAGTCCGCTGGACATTATCCCCATACGCAGGGTCAGTGGGCAGCCAAAGCAGGGGCCGAGCCTCCACCAGAGCAATTAATTGCAGGGTGTCGACAGGAGCCATGCTTCCTCGCTGTGACTTTCTGCGCGTCCAGCCAGGAAGCTCGAGTCGGCTTATTTCCTGTTTGCTCAAAGCATGGGGTTTGCTGCAGAAAATCGCTTGCCTCGCCTCCAACACATGCGACTTTGGCCTCGGAGACAGCAGCAAAATACAGTTGCCAGTGGGGCTTCCGACACGGCAATGCGAGCGCTTTCCGACACACATCTGCGATTTTTAAATCACACATTACTCGCTATTATTCGCTTCCCCATTCATTAACATTGGACTCGCTAGACTCGCAACGAGTAGCGAGTCCCGGTCTCGGACTCGGTAGAGTCAAGCGAGTCCGAGTAATTTAGGATTCGCCCATCACTAGTCATCGTACTGGCCGAGTTCAAAGCTGTCTATTTGCCCCTGATGTTGTAAGTACCAGCATACAATTATCTAAGGGACTGGTAATTAGAGCGCTTGGGATTTGCAGTCAGCAGAAGGGGACAGACAGAGTTCATAGAAGGAGCCCACAGGACCTTCAGAATTTGAAGACTGTTTTGTGGAAGAAAAGGCCAAAATCACACCTGTGTAATAGATGTGAGTTGTGACTAGTTTTTCCATACAGGAGGCATCTTGAGGCTGTGATCACCAACAAAGGCTTTTGTACATTTATTAAGTAAATTCTAGTAAGTGTGTTCAATACTTTTCCCGCTGTGTCATTTCTCATTATTACACACAATTTATGGACATCTATTGTTAGATTTCTATAACTGTGTGGATTGACTGGGCAGTTACCGACATCTGGTGAGAAATGAATGTCAATAGCACCTTTAGAAATATATCTACTTAGAAAATTGGTGACGTGTTTAACATGTATCGGAAACAGCCAAGGCAAAGCACCAGAATTGGAGCCTCTTGCAATACTCCATTTCTGTGGCAGCTGCGAGCTGGTAATTTTAGGGTTGGAAAGAGCGCAATAACCTGGGAAATTTTCAGAGAGATAATATGAGCCCACAGCTTCTGTTTTACCTTTGCTGGTTAACAAAATTGGGAGGACCGCAAATCGTCTATCTCTCTATCTGTCTATGGATGGCATATGAATGACACATGGATGATGTACACACCACTGGCACATGGGTTGAAAAAAAAATATATATGTTGTTAAAAAACAAACATGTGGATAGTCAAAATGGAACGTGCCACAGGTGCATTGTTATATCTGCATGTATGAAGCGCTGGAGTTCATCCACTTCCTTACTGAAGGGCAAATTTTCGTATGAAGGAGGACATTATTGGTAGCAATTTTTTTCTACTGAACCTGTGCTGTCGAGAACAATGGCAGCCTATCCACACGTAACTATATTTCACAGTTTGTTTAGCACATCTGAAGCAGGGTTGGCCTATGTAAATAGAAAAATTAATAACCGCTGAATGCAGTTGAAATGGATCTTTTCAGTCATTATTATAACAAGAAATCTGGTCAATGTATCCGTCTTTGTGTAAATTGTCTGTATGCAACCAAAAAACGTCCACCGGTAGTGAGATTATCTAGTTCTATGCAGTCTGCAGGACTCGTCTACAAGTCTTTCATGAGGCGGTGACCTGATGATACCACAATAAAACACATCCAGCAGTACTGGGTGAGCCCAATAAAGCGGTATATTGTGCCACCTGAGTGCTGACTCTAAAATCCACTGCTGAGAAAACAATTCCAGCAAGCACTAGGGAGGTGGAAGATTCACAGCTTATCTGAGGCTGGCATGGGAGGAAGTCGTCCAGTGTTCCAAATGGCTGCTGCTAGATTACTGACCACAAATCATAGGGGAAAAGGTCAGCCGCCTGGAAGACAAAAAGAGTGAGCTCAGAAGAGCCCAGGAGTAATTATGCCAAGCTGGAGGGATCCGGCATGCATTTGTGGTATAATAGATTGGTCTGCATTGAATGTATTAGACTCCTATGATAGCTGATTTTTGTACAGCTGCATGCTTGTATTAAAGAAGAGAATGTATTTATTATTCTAGGAATATCCAGGATTTTTTTTTATTTTTCGTGCAAAATAAAACGTATTGGATGGCTGCTTATCCTAAGGCTCATGCACACTAGTATGACGTCTGTATGGCTGCTATAGTACGAAGCCTCTGTGCTCTATTGTAACAGCCTCGCTCAGACTTCATTTGTATAAAGAAATATTGCAGTAGAAATAATTCTTGGGACAATACACCTATACATACAGAATCTAATGACCCACAGTAAAATCAATTTTATTTTGTAAGAATGGGATGTATCCAAAGCTGAAAGCTGAGTTAAGCAGTAACTCAGCTGTGTGTAAAGTACTTAAAATGAATCTGTCAGCAGATTTTTGCTATGTAATCGAAAGATATCATGCTGTGGGGGTAAAAATACAGATTTCAGTGATGATTCTCTTATCAGGATCCATGCTGTTGGTTATCAGCAATATTTGTGTTAGGATATTATCATTGCTTAGACTACATGGCCTCATGACTTGTAGTCCAAAACTTCCCCTGATGTGATTAGCAACTCACTGTTTATAAACATTGTACATGCTGTTTAAAGATGAGGAGAAAATCTGTGGCACACCAAGTCCATAAAATTCACATTTATTCATTATTCGTTAAAACATGCTTTGACAAGGTAGTGTATTGCTGCAATGGATGACAGCGGTCCCACACTAGTGAGCGCAAAGCAAGCTGTTGTCCATTTCAGCAGTGCACTTCCCTCCCAAAGAATGTTTTAATGGATACTAATCTTCAATACCCACTCATCACTGATTAGTACCCGTGAGGTATTTAGTGACAAAGAGTAGCCATAATTTGGATTGCAGATGACTCTCTGACCATTGTTAAGAGTAGTACCAGAGTTTCTTTTCTCTTCACTGAACAGTGTATTTCTAAGACTGGTTAGAGTGGGACCAGTAGAAGTGTTATTGAGCTTGAAACAGGCTGTCGTCCATTATGCCAGTACGCTACCCTCCCAAAGCATGTTTTAATGGATACTGAATAAATGTGAATTTTATGGACTTGGTGTGCAGAGGATTTCCTTCTCATCTTTAATACTTACCTGCTCATTGCTGATTGGCACCAGTGAGGTCCTTGGTGCAAGAAGAGGAGCCGTAACCTGGATCTGAGGTTACTCTCTGCCCGTTACCGAGACCAGTTTCAGAGGTTTTTTTTCTCTTCAGTGAACGTAGTATTGTACATTCTGAGCCTGGTGTGGGCCGGGGCAGCCTTCTCAGCTCTGCTGCATTGCTAAATTTAAAAATTCCAATTGTGTCAGAACCATTACAACCAGTAAAGTAAGTGATATATAGTTGGATTCAGGATCTTTCTGCATAAATTATGCTACTCTTATGGTACATTTACATGCGGCCAGAGGAAGGTAGGAACAGGCAGGCATCGGACACAAATTGTGCCTGTTGCCCTGAAAAGACCTCGATGTGGCTGCGTGTAATTCAGGACATTCCTTCCTGTGTCTTCCCTGAAGGAAGGAAAGTCCTGAATTACACGCAGCCACATCGAGGTCTTTTCAAGGCAACAGGCACAATTTGTGTCCGATGCCTGACTGTTCCTACCTTCCTGTGGCCGCATGTAAATGTACATAAGATGAAAAAGTAAAAACTGCTGACAGATTCTCTTTAAACCTTGAAAGCTGATTACTATACTATTAGGCCCCTTTCACATCACGTTTTTTGTGAATCTGTGGCTATCCATTGTAAAACTGATAGCCACGGATCAGATTTGGCCCCCATATGTCCCTATGGGCACAGATAGGCACGGATTGGTCCTATATGGCCATTCCAATGTGTCCAAATTGTCACAGATCTGATTGTGTCAGATTTTTTAATATATTCAGATTCGGAGACTGCTCCGATTTTGGGCACAGCGGACCAAATCAGAAAAAATCTGACACGGTCCCCGGCAAATAACATGGGGGACTATGGATCCGGTTTTAATATACTGAGCATTCTCTATACACTAAAACTGCTCTGTTTCCATGTAATTTCTCTTTAGCAGTGTATTTTCATACACTGCTAAAGTGAAATTAAATTAAGCAAAGTGTTAAAATTAATACAAAATGCTCACCTCTCCGTCGAGTGTCCGCAATGCAAGGCATCCACCTCCGATGGCTGAAGAACCTTAATCAGCTGACCAGGTGGGGCGGGGCTACTAGATCAGCTGATATGTCATATGAAAGCATCAGCTGAACCGATTGGCAGGCAGGCGGTTTAAACTGCTCAGCTGATGCTGTTATGTGACATATCAGCTGATTGGTTGCTGCCCCTGGTCAGCTGATTAAGGTCCTGCAGTCATTGGAGGTGGATGCCTCACATTATGGGAAACTCGGCGGAGAGGTGAGCATTTTTTTCAATTATTAACCATGGCTTTCTCTTTCGCAATGTATGTAGAGAAACATAGCGAAAGTTAAAGTCAGCCCCAATACCACTTACCTGCGCTTTTCAGGCTCGGGCTCCTCCCAGCTCTTTCTGTGTATATCTGTCAAAATCACGGATCCGGACACAGAAATGGAATCCGGAGTAACAAATCTGGGCTTTTCGTTCCTGTCCGTGTGGTCCTGCAAAAAACAGGATCCCCACGGACAGGAGCAAAACGTGATGTGAAGGGGGCCTTACTTTTGCACTTCCTGTAGGGAAGAGAGACAAACTACTAATGAATGTCTGTATAGCTTTACTAACTATATCAATCTAATGTAAAAAAGGAAGCAATATAAGAAAAGGTGACAGGTTAATGCACCTAGTACATAAATGTGAGGAGCCATAGAATGATTGAGGAATTCTTGATCAACATTATTTGCGGAACTTTTTCGGTTTACAAAATTTTTTAAAAATTATCACAATTTATGAGGCTAATTTCAACTGTTTTATGAGATTTTAGTAAATGCAAATGCTGTTTTATTGTTGTTTCTTTTTCTTTTAAGGTGTAATAAAACAAAGCGCTTAAAGAAAAAAAAAAAGCAGCCTTCCAGGTTAATAAAACACTACTAAAAAAGAAATACACTTGTACCAAAAGTATTATTAATCAAAAATTTGCTTAAGAAAATCTGTGTGGTTATTTAAAGAAGCACTCCCATTCACTTCTTCCCCCCTAATCCTGTATTAATGATAGTTTAGCGTTGTATCAGTGTGTTTATATACTCACCTCATGCTGTTTCCCCTGTGTCCAGCACCGCTCCTTTCCTCTTCTGAGATATATGAGGGCAATTTGAACTCCTCAGATCTCACTATGCTTTATGTGTGAGCCAGAAGACTATTTTTCAATGTATGTTTATGAAGCCTCGTTTTGACGCTCCAAATAGGCATATAACAATTGCGTTTACAGAGGGTGCGACTGTGACCGGGCACCTGGAGTCGGGGACCAATGTTGTTATGAGCCAAAATGTGTTGTGATACAGAGCTGTAGGCTCCTATATACATTGCAGGACTATTAAAGGTCAAAAGCTGATCAGCATGCCTGTTTTGAAGGCGAATGAAGTCACTTGCATTTGCAACCTGCCCCCCTGCTCCTTCAATGGAGGGGGTTAGCTAGGGGACAGAAAATAGGACATTATTACAGGAAGGGACCCAGGGCAAGATACTTTATTTTAGGGAGGGGGCCAGAACAGTGGATATTATTACAGTTAGGGACCCATAGCTGGATACATAATAACAGGAAAGGCCCCAAGACAGTGGACATTATTACAGATTGGGGCCCAAGACAGGGGGCATAATTAAATAATTGGAGCCTATGACATAAGCCGTTATTACAATAAGCAACCTAGGAAAGGGGACATTATTACAGGATGTGGGTCAGGACAGAAAGGAATTATTTTAGGAAGGGACTCAGAACAAGGGACATTATTACACCATGGGGGCAATGAAGGAGGACATTATTACAGAATGGGGGCCTATGACAGGTGACATTATTACAGGAATGGACCAAGGACAAGGGACATTATAACAGGATGCTATAAAAAACACACTAGATCACTTCACCCTTCTGTTCGCCTCCTCGATGCCTCCTTCTGCACAGAGGAGCTCGCCTGTTGCGTGCATGATGTAATTTAGGCAAGGAAAACAGGCACCTTCCAGTGATGGAGCGACATCCACAGAGTAGATTTTAGAAATGCACATTTATTTAAACTTCAATTGAAAAACATACCAAAAAAACGTGGTCACACAATAATGCACAGGGGTCTCAGACTCAACTGGTTTCAACTAACTAAGTAGTCTTAATCAGGAAATAGACTACATGACTTAATTTTTACCACTTTTAGGTATGTTGTTCTGTAGACGCTTTGAATAAATCTTCATTTCTAAAATCTCCTCTGTGGATGTCACTCCCATCGATGGAAGGTGCTTGTTTCCTTGCTAAATTATTACAGAATGAGGGCCAAGACAGAGTACATTATTACAGATAGGAGGGACCAGGACTGAGGATAGTATAATAGGAAGAAGCCCCGGACAAGACATTATTGCAGAATGGGGTCCAAGAGAGGTGACATTATTACAGGAAGGGGCCTCATGAGAGGAGACATTACAGGTAGGGGCAAGGATTAGGAACTTTATTACATAATTGGGGCTCAAGTCATGGGACATTATTACTTTATTGTAAGAAAGCCTCATCTTGGCCTCTTTTTGTAATAAGGTCCATTGTCCTTGGTCCCTCTCTATTACAATTTCCTTTCTCTTGTACCCCTTCCTGTAATAATATCCCCCATCCTGGCCCATCCAGGTGTTTGAAATAAGGAAGAGACTTGTGCATACTGAGATTTTTTCATGTGGGCGTTTGGTCCATGCGAAAGAACTGACATCTGAACAGCCCAACTGAATAACATTGATTCTAGTGAGGCCTATGCAAGTCAGCATTTTCCATGGTCAGCATTTATATAAAAATATGGGTGTGTGAACATACCCTTAGGAGTATCTAAGTTTTTGAAAAGTGCAAAAGCAGCCAATGATTTTTAAGGTGCTGGGTTCTGCTTAGTTTTTGTTTCAAAAGAAAAAAATGCAAAAATTAACAGATATACAGTTAGGGCCAGAAATATTTGGTAAGTGACACAATTTTCGCGAGTTGGGCTCTGCATGCCACCACATTGGATTTGAAATGAAACCTCTACAACAGAATTTAAGTGTAGATTGTAACGTTTAATTTGAAGGGTTGAACAAAAATATCTGATAGAAAATGTAGGAATTGTACACATTTCTTTACAAACACTCCACATTTTAGGAGGTCAAAAGTAATTGGACAAATAAACATAACCCAAACAAAATATTTTTATTTTCAATATTTTGTTGCGAATCCTTTGCAGGCAATCACTGCCTTAAGTCTGGAACCCATGGACATCACCAAACGCTGGGTTTCCTCCTTCTTAATGCTTTGCCAGGCCTTTACAGCCGCAGCCTTCAGGTCTTGCTTGTTTGTGGGTCTTTCCGTCTTAAGTCTGGATTTCAGCAAGTGAAATGCATGCTCAATTGGGTTAAGATCTGGTGATTGAATTGGCCATTGCAGAATGTTCCACTTTTTTGCACTCATGAACTCCTGGGTAGCTTTGGCTGTATGCTTGGGGTCATTGTCCATCTGTACTATGAAGCGCCGTCCAATCAACTTTGCAGCATTTGGCTGAATCTGGGCTGAAAGTATATCCCGGTACACTTCAGAATTCATCCGGCTACTCTTGTCTGCTGTTATGTCATCAATAAACACAAGTGACCCAGTGCCATTGAAAGCCATGCATGCCCATGCCATCACGTTGCCTCCACCATGTTTTACAGAGGATGTGGTGTGCCTTGGATCATGTGCCGTTCCCTTTCTTCTCCAAACTTTTTTCTTCCCATCATTCTGGTACAGGTTGATCTTTGTCTCATCTGTCCATAGAATACTTTTCCAGAACTGAGCTGGCTTCTTGAGGTGTTTTTCAGCAAATGTAACTCTGGCCTGTCTATTTTTGGAATTGATGAATGGTTCGCATCTAGATGTGAACCCTTTGTATTTACTGTCATGGAGTCTTCTCTTTACTGTTGACTTAGAGACAGATACACCTACTTCACTGAGAGTGTTCTGGACTTCAGTTGATGTTGTGAACGGGTTCTTCTTCACCAAATAAAGTATGCGGCGATCATCCACCACTGTTGTCATCCGTGGACGCCCAGGCCTTTTACAGTTCCCAAGCTCACCAGTCAATTCCTTTTTTCTCAGAATGTACCCAACTGTTGATTTTGCTACTCCAAGCATGTCTGCTCTCTCTCTGATGGATTTTTTCTTTTTTTTCAGCCTCAGGATGTTCTGCTTCACCTCAATTGAGAGTTCCTTTGACCGCATGTTGTCTGGTCACAGCAACAGCTTCCAAATGCAAAACCACACACCTGGAATCCACCCCTGACCTTTTAACTACTTCATTGATTACAGGTTAACGAGGGAGATGCCTTCAGAGTTAATTGCAGCCCTTAGAGTCCATTGTCCAATTACTTTTGGTCCCTTGAAAAAGAGGAGGCTATGCATTACAGAGCTATGATTCCTAAACCCTTTCTCCGATTTGGATGTGGAAACTCTCATATTGCAGCTGGGAGTGTGCACTTTCAGCCCATATTATATATAATTGTATTTCTGAACATGTTTTTGTAAACAGCTAAAATAACAAAACTTGTGTCACTGTCCAAATATTTCTGGCCCTAACTGTAAATATGCTGCAGCATAATACAGCGCTGTCTCCCGGACATTTGATTCTCCCTAACAATCTGTGCATGGAGAAAGATCCACAGGTGACTGAATCATTTGTGCATTGTTCAAGTTGCTATTCAATAAAATTTGTTCACTTTCATTGACTTTGAGAGGCAGGATTTCTTACATTGTAGTAATGAGTGACATAATGCAAAAAATATATCATATTCATTACTTTTGGCTCATAATGCTATACCAGCAGAGGATTAATGCTCATCGTGCTGTTACAGTGCAGGATTAATGCATTTAAATGCTCCATGGGTCTTCGGATGATGGTGGGTTCTGAAAAACCCCTAAGGGTGCATGTACCTGATCCGGATTACCAGCGTTGTGGATGCAGAGTGTTTGCGCTGCAACCAAAACGCTGCATTGTGCAGTACAAGCACAGTGGATGGGATTTCAAGAAGTCTCATGCTCTCTGTGCTTCTCCCCACCGAAACATTATTTCAGCTGTGGTGCAGGTTGCCACGCTTCTGCATCTCCACAGCATGTTAATTTAATGCTGCCGAGTCGGAATCGAGCTTCAGTGGGTGAATTCAGGGAAAAGACACCCTGCACCGAACTCAGACTGTGGGCACAGGGCGGCTGCGATCTTCCTGCATGCACCCTTGGCTTGTAGTGCCTGCAGATCATGTGCACATACCCTTACACTATTGCAGGGAACACATGTAAATGAATCATCGTCCATGTAATGAAAAGTATTAAAATCTGAGAGTCTTCAGTGGTTGATACCTTTTGTTGATACTTTTTAATGGACGCCCCCCTCCCCCGGAAGAAGCAGGTAGCGAAACAGCTGTAGGGGAGGAGGGACCACAGACGCTAATCGTGCTTACAAACTGGTATGGACCTTGCCTTGTAATGAGAGGTACTAAATATCTTAAATAAGCTGAAATTGATGTAGATGGATGGTGGGAGTATTATAGGACTAGAGCACTAAGAACTTAGGGAGTTATGAGAGACGCCTGTAACATTGAGTGAGTAAGAGAGTGTTTTGGCCCTAATACTATATTCCTGATATGACTACCATTGTGCATTAATAGGATGCTGGATACGTAAACATGTGTATTATGTACATATGATATTATTGAGGCAATGGTGTTATTTACACTATTGTTTTGTAAATACACATTCAGTCTCTGTTGTGTTCCCCCGGAGGGAATGTTCTGAATTTTTATGTATTTTTTAATTGAATGAATTAATAAAGGATAATTTAATAATTATCTGGAGTGTGGAATCTTTCCCTAAGACCAGGGGTAATCCTGATCTTTTTTTATAGCTTTTAATGGATAACTGAAAAGACGGTAATAAATAGCAAGATTTCGAGATTTTAAGGCCTCTTCATCAGGCTATAAGTTCTCAAAGTCTTGAAAACTTACCATTAGTTACCTTCTTTTCAGTTATCCATTAAAAGGTATCAACCACTGAGGACTCTCAGATTTTAATACTTTTCTGTCTCCTGACTAAAGCCCTTGTTACACATAGCGAGATCGCTGCTACGTCACAGGTTTTGTGATGCAACAGCAACCTCGCCTGTAATCTCGCCATGTTTGACATGTAGCAGCGACCAGGCCCCCGCTGTGACATCGCCGATCTAGTCTGAATGTCCTGGACCATTTTTTGATTGTTGGGTTTCCGCTGGGCACCATGCACGGGTCTGTTTGATGCCTTAACCAACGACCTCATTGGCGACTCAGAACTCATCCACGTAGGTCTAAGTCGTCAGACTAGCTGCTGTGTGACAGAGTCCCAATGACTGCCGAGGTTATTATACGGGTCGCCATATCGTTGCTGCATCGTTGAGTAGATCTGACTGTTTGACATTGCACCAGTGACCACATAGCGACATTCCAGCGATCCCTACCAATTCGTATCATTGTCAGGATCGCTGAAACATCGCCAAGTGTAACGGCACCCTAACACAGTACAAAGATATTTTACCCTATCATCTATGGTAGGTATAGTTGCTTTAGAAAGCTTCTATTTTAGGGGTATCTATGAAGAATAAGAGACAGCGCAAATCTAAGTGCAGATGTTATTACAATAAGCAGTTTAGAGCCTTGTTTTTGCTCACCTTTCCGGTGTCTTTACTGGGTTGTATATAATAAATCTCCTTGGGTATGCAGCTTAGCCTCTCCGCTTGCATCAGGTCTCCAGACCGAGGGATTCTGATTAATCAATGTGCAGATTAAAAATTACCCGACTGGTAAGGCAGCGTTTCCTTGGGAGACTTGGTAATGCTATCATAGGTTTCTTTATTTAAAAATCAATAAAATTGCAGTACAATGCGTTTCAACGCTAATATGAGTCTTCCTCAGGTACAAATATATAGTCAATATATAGACTATATTTTTGTACCTGAGGAAGACTCATATTAGTGTTGAAACGCGTTGTACTGCAATTTTATTGATTTTTAAATAAAGAAACCTATGATAACGATTACCAAGTCTCCCAAGGAAGCGCTGCCTTACCAGTCGGGTAATTTTTAATTTGCACCTTATCGTCTATGTAATATAAGGGACCTGATTCTTCTTATCAGTTCATTGCCTCATAGAGGGTTGTTGCTGGATGTCAGAGCTCCCTTCATGTAATGAGATATAGAAATTGGTTGCGCCACGCTGCTTTATGTTTTATATCCACCCTCTGTTAAGTCACCGTTACACTCACCTTTTCCTGTTGTGCTGTCCGCACAACAGGGGGGCTCACGTAGTGAGTGCACGGGGTCTCTCACTGGACGGTGTGGATTTCTTTCCCTTTTTCCTCGGTGTCCGCCTGTGTAATTGCACATGATCCGTCACGTGTTTTCCTCCCCTCTCTTAGTTTTGTCTTCTCCTCCGGAGCTGCTCCACCACTCTCCCCATAGGGAGATGGATATGCAGGCAATAGAATAAAGTGATGTTTGGGTGAGCGCTGGGATATGAAGACAGAAACACTTCAACAAGTATTTTACCTGTAAGTTTATTGTTCAATTCACACTAGGTCCTCTCCCACAACATGTTTCGACGCTCAGGGCGCCTTCCTCAAGTGGATCACTCCACTTGAGGAAGACGCCCTGAGCGTCGAAACATGTTGTGGGAGAGGACCTAGTGTGATTTGAACAATAAACTTACAGGTAAAATACATGTTGAAGTGTAGCTGTCTTCATATCCCAGCGCTCACCCAAACATCGTTTTATTCCAGAGCTCCCTTCATGACCTTCATGAACCCATTACATCAAATAAACATTTAAAAGTAAATGTAAACAGATTATCTTGTTAAAATAGTTTTATTTTCAATATGTCAATGCTATTTTTACAATTTAGAACTTATTGAATATCATAGATATGACATGTAATATCTGACAATAATTGATTAAAGTCATGAAAAAAAACTTTAGGATGGGACAGATATTAAAAATATTGCAATATCGATACTTTCATTAAATATTACTGATGTCACACAGGACCCTACTGTGCCTAATGGTAAGATACACTTAAGAAGTGGGAGTCAGATTCTAAAAGATCAGACTTAATATCAGTAGGAAACAATGGTGCAATTATCCAGGCTGATTTGACAGCTAATTATCATGTCAGCCTTTACAGAGAACAGATGATTAATGGCGAGTAATCAATATTGTTGCACAGACTCTGCTGTGAACTTAGTCTCTGGCTGAGTAATGCTTTAATAAACTCTTGGCAATGCTTCTTTTTAGCTTTCTGAGAGCTAAACAGCCAAGGAAGGTGATGTCTTTTTATAGCGAGACCTTTTCAACTTTGGGCATTTGAAAACTCCTTTCTCTAGTTAAATGTTGCTGGCTAATAGTAGGAATAGTTTCTCTCGATTAGTGTTTGGAAAGTTTGTGTATAGTATTTTTAAATTTGAAAACAGGTAATAAAAACGCTCACCTTTGACCGACAGCTTTATGTGTTTTTTAATGTAGCTTGTGCCGATAAAAGCATGCTTGATTCGAGAGAGAAAAGGTCACTGGCAAGTTGATCAGAGAAGCTTTAAAACAGTTTTATTGACCTTAAATTAGTAGAGTTCTACTTTGAGCTCCATGAAATTAGTAAAGGTAACAAGAAGGGGAGATTGCAAGCATTCTCATTGGCCAGAATTACAGTATGAAAGCCTCTTTTAAGGGGAATCTGTCAGTAAATTTTAGTTGTGTAATATAGGGGCCTTAACCCTGATTTCAGGGATATGTAACTTGTTGTACAGTGTGCTGTTATTTCAATAAAATAAGTGTTTTATCCCCAGGAGATTATCACTGCCCAGACTTGGTGCCAACTCTGGTTAGCAGCTTACTTCCAATATACAATGTACACAGAAAAAATGTGAATCAGGGATGTAGGTGGGCTAACTTTCTGACCTCTGCTACAGTCTACAACTGCAAATTGATTATGTCACAACTGCTGCACCCAGTAAACTAAGTGATAAAGCACTGGAATCAGGATCTCTCTTCCTACAATATGCTGCCCTCAAATGATGGAGCAAGAACTTGGTGATAGAGTTCCCTTAAGGTTGGGGTCATACAAGCATACAGAAAATTAGACCAATTTGCATCCAGGAGAGAAAGACAAATGAAATCCATTTGGTATTCTATATGTCATGCAAGTGCTATGCGAGTGTGTGATTTTTTTTCTCGCCTGGCTTCAGCATACCATCCGTATGTAATGTGTTTTCCTTTCAACTACTATTATTGTACACTTATTTACAGGATCATTTACAGTGTTATATGTTACTAATTGTAATGTGTCTGTAAAAAAATGAATGATACAATGATCGTCAATGTGCCTTCCAATTAAAAGCGCAATAGGGTCTTATCTGCGGAGATGGAGGGTCCAAAAAGGTGTATAATAGGCTCACCTGGCACGGTTGTGAGAAGCCACAACCACTTTTAAAGCAATAACACAGATGCTGTAGCACCCTGAGAGGTAGTAATCCACATGGAGCAAGGAACGGGTTAAAGCCATGATACCGCAAGGATGATCCAGTTCAATGTAATAAAGGAAAATGATTTTATAGTATTAACGTCAATGCTTTTAAGAGACCGATTTCTCCTTCATCAGGACTACAAAATCAGATATGATAAGTGATTTTGTAGCCCTGAAGAAGGAGAAATTGCGCTTTTTATTACATTGGACCGGATTATCTTTGCGGTATCGTGGCTTTAACCCATTCATTGCTCCATGTAGATTACTGCCTCCCTGACTAAAAGTTTTGAGTCCAATTCGAGGTTGTCTCGCTTTCCACTAGACTGATTTATACACTCGTGTGACTCTTGTCTGGGGCCAAGGGTCAGGGTACTCGGTTCTCGGGCGTACTGTTACGGGGATGTCACGGGTGGTTGGTGCTCGAGTCCGTGCCCTTGAGCAGACAATAAAAACGGAAAAGAAAAATAAATAAAGTTTATGTCCGGTGATGGCACTGGCGCTGCTGGAACCTTCGGGGTGATGTGCGGCAGATGTGATAGCCCTTTATAGGTAGGGTTGAGTCCCCGGGATGTTGGAAGTAACAATGGTGGAAAACGGCAGCGTAGTCACTGTGGAGCAAAGTAGGTAAATCACAGTTCACTGAGAAGAAGCACAGAACTGTTGCTCACTCTGAACGGGTACTTTTCTCCTGTAATCTGCAGGTTTACAGGTCAATGCAGTTCTTTCAGCTAAGGTAGTGGACCGGGTGGTTCTAGTAGTGAGCAGTGTCCCTCAGAAGTTCCACTGGTGTTCCTTCTCTATCACTTTCTCTGTCCTTTTCTGTGGTGCCCTGTACAATCCCACTTCTTGAACCAGGCCCGTCGGGTGATATGGGAACCCTTTATGCCTCCAAAGGTGAACCCAACCCGTACTTGGTGTAGGGCGGTTGGATCGTGCTCCTAAAAAGCTATCGACCACGCCGGTAATTTGTGGTTCAGGGATGGAACTCTGATCCACGTCGGGGCCGGTACCTAGCTTCGGACTGGGCCAGGGTGATTCAGTTACCCTCTATCTGCCCCTTTCTCATCTGGGTCACCAGGTTGAGGTGCCCTCCCCGTTACTTCTCCTCTGCTGTTCTGTTCACTGTGCTGTTCTCTCTCCAACTTCTGCACTCTTCTCTGTTCTGTTCTACTTCTAACCACTGTTCTTGTTTCCCCACTCACTATATAACCTAGCTCTCCTCCCACCAAGACCGGTTACCCTAGTAACGGGCATCTGATTGGTCCCCTACCACTAGGTGTATGTGTGTGGTGCTGGAGCTTCAGGCTTCTACTACCCCTTACCAGAACAAAGCATACTGTACCTTCTGTTAGGGGTGCAGTACACTTTTGTAGCGTGCTGAATAGTGGGGCACTACACTTCCCCTTGGGAAATTACACTTGTCCCCAAGTGTCCATTCCACCCTACCCGGTACAAAGTAAAATTTTAAATGTGCACATCAACATTTTTAATAATAACATCATATTCTTGTTTCATCCCATCCGGGAGACGCATTTCTTATAACGTTGCATAAAGCACACAAACTTGAACCCGTTCAACGGAACTGGATTAACTATTGCGTACCCAGTGGTTACTATCACTGTCTTTTTCAATGTCCCAGGTTAACACTGGGCCGCGGCACACATTATGTTACACTGCACACAATTAAAGTAAGGAAAGTAAAATGTCCTCATAAAAGTCTATGAGCATTCTCTAAATAAAAAGGCACACTATTTACATCCCACAATCTCAAGTTACTGTACTTTATAGTTCAGATTTGCTCATGCGTAAGGCATACCAGCCAGGGGGTCCTGCGTATCTCTCATAAGTAATAATGTCCTGTCTATATATGTCACGATCTGGGTGTCCCTTAGGTAAGTGTGACTCTATGTCTCGCCTAGAAATGAACACTTCCTCATAGAGTCCTTTCTCCCTTGAGAAATCCCAACCATTATCAAGGTTGAAGGAGATCACTATACCTTTCTTTCGGTGCTCAGGGGAAACGGGTGGCTGGCGACGGGCCTCTGCTCTGATCTGCAGATTCTCCATCTCACGGGCCCACCACTCCTCTCTACGTCGCTGCCATTCCTCCTGGTCAGACCAGTAAAAGGTGCGCATATAGTCCGTTCTCTTGGACGCGTGGTGAGTGTATTGAATTTGGCGGTAGCTCTCCACAACAGCTCTCATGTTGCTACCACTGCTAGATGGGGTCACTGCCCACCAAGCGGCCTGGGCCTCAGGTGACATAGACTCGCTGGTGTTCTCTATTGGATCCTCCTCTGGATCTTCCTCCTCCTGGGACCTTGCTGGTCTAGTTCCTCATCTTCCTTGGGGAACTGGTCGTCATGGGCTCAGTTGCCTCATGATCATCATCCTCCTGCAGGGCTCCTGGGTTGCCTGTCTCTTCTTCCTCGATGGGTGGTAGCACCAGGTCCTCTCCGGTAACTGGGTGGGTCTGGGGTGACTGGTTCCTCACCACTGGTTTCAGTTCTGGACGGCTGGGTTGCCTCCGCATGGCCTCGCAGTGTAGCAGGCGGGCCATGCCGGCACTCCAGCACCAGACTGTCCACTCTGCTGCCTCCAGGAGTTGTACCTTCAGGTCTTGGAGCGCGGTCTCCCAGAAGGTTGAGTCTCCCTCTATGGTGTGGAGAGAGACCACCTCCTCCTCCACCTCTCACATCAGGTCTCTCAACCGGATTGCCGCCATATTTCCAGAACCCGTACCTGTCAAGGTCTGGAAAGGTTCTGATTGCAAAGACCCTGCCACGCCCCTTTTGTTTTGCTTTATAGTCCATGGGCGCATTAGAGTCTCTGGCCCACCCCCTAGGTTTTTCATCAGCACTTGGGGCAGGCAAGAATTTTGGCGCCTCTGCCATCGCCCTCCCATGATGAAGGGCCGAGGCACGCTCCTGGGCCAACACATAGTCCTTTACATTGTTGGACCTGCCATCTTGGGCCCAGTAGAAAATGTTATTTTAGGCCGAGTGATAAAGTCTATAAGGCGCACTATATCCGTAATTCACGGGTGGGTTCGATCCTGTTCGTAGACGTCAAAGTTGTCTGGGGCCAGAGGTCGGAGTACTCGGATCTCGGGCGTACTGCTACGGGGATGTCATGGGTGGTCGGTGCCCAAGTCTGTGCCCCTGAGCAGACAATAAAAAGGGAAAAGAAAAATAAATAAAGTTGTTTGTGACACTACCTGTAGGTCCGGTGATGGCACCGGCGCTGCTGGAACCTCCGGGGTGATGTGCGGAAGCAAGATGTCGTAGCTCTCTACAGGTTGGGCTGAGTCCCCAGGATGTTGGAAGTAGCAATGGTGGAAAAGGGCAGAGTAGTCACTGTGGAGCAAAGCAGGTAAATCACAGTTCACTGAGAAGAAGCAAAGACACTTTGCTCACTCTGAACAAGTATTTTATTCCTGTAATCTGCAGGTTTACAGGGCAATGTAGTTCTTTCAGCTAAGGTAGTGGACCGCGTCATTCTGGTAGTGAGCAGTGTCCCTCTGAAGCTCCACTGATATTCCTTCTCTATCACTTTCTCTGTCCTTTTCTGTGGTGCCCTGCACAATCCCACTTCTTAAACCAGGCCCGTCGGGTGATATGGGAACCCTTTACCTCTCCAAAGGTGAACCCAACCCAGTTTAGTGCTTCTGGTGGAGACCGTGCTTGGTGTAGGGTAGTTGGATCATGCTCCTAAAAAGCTATCGACCACGCTGGTAATTTGCGGTTCAGGGATGGACCCCTGATCCACGTCGGAGCCGGTACCTAGCTTCGGATTGGGCCAAGGTGATTCAGTTACCCTCTATCTGCCCCTTTCTCTTCTGGTCACCAGGTTAAGGTGCCCTCCCCGTTACTTCTGCTCTGCTGTTCTGTTCACTGTGCTGTTCTCTCTCCAACTTCTGCACTCTTCTCTATTCTGTTCTACTTCTAACCACTGTTCTCCTTTCCCCACTCACTATATAACCTAGCTCTCCTCCCACCAGGAATGGTTACCCTAGTAACGGGCATCTGATTGGTCCCCTACCACTAGGTGTATGTGTGTGGTGCTGGAGCTTCAGGCTTCTACTTCCCCTTACCAGAACAAAGCATACTGCACCTTCTATTAGGGGTGCAGTACCCTTTTGTAGCCAGCTGACTAACGGGGTGCTACACTCTGGCCTAAGAAAAAGAAATGCAAATGCTTAGTTAGGCTTTCATGCACTCAGGGCAAATATTCACTTTGCTGTCCACAGCGTCTCTGTTGAGATTCTGTTGCATCATACAGTGTTGGCCAAAAGTATTGACACCCCTGCAATTCTGTCACATAATACTCAGTTTCTTCCTGAAAATGATTGCAGTCACAAATTCTTTGGTATTATTATCTTCATTTAATTTGTCTTCAATGAAAAAACACAAAAGAGAATGAAGCAAAAAGCAAAACATTGATCATTTCACACAAAACTCCAAAAATGGGCCAGACAAAAGTATTGGCACCCTCAGCCTAATTCTTGGTTGCACAACGTTTTTAAAGTGTGTTTTGGGTCATTGTCCTGCTGGAAGACCCATGACCTCTGAAGGAGACCCAGCTTTCTCACACTGGGCCCTACATTATGCTGCAAAATGTTTTAGTAGTCTTCAGACTTCATAATGCCATGCACACGGTCAAGCAGTCCAGTGCCAGAGACAGCAAAGCAACCCCAAAACATCAGGGAACCTCCGCCATGTTTGACTGTAGGGACCGTGTTCTTTTCTTTGAATGCCTCTTTTTTTCTCCTGTAAACTCTATGTTGATGTCTTTGCCCAAAAAGAGAGAAAATACTTCCAAAACGTTTTAGGCTTTCTCAGGTAAGTTTTGGCAAACTCCAGCCTGGCTTTTTTGTGTCTCGGGGTAAGAAGTGAGGCCTTCCTGGATCTCCTACCATACAGTCCCTATTCATTCAGACGCCGACGAAATAGTAAGGGTTGAAACTGTTGTACCCTCGGACTGCAGGGCAGCTTGAACTTGTTTGGATGTTAGTCAAGGTTCTTTATCCACCATCCGCACAATCTTGCGTTGAAATCTCTTGTCAATTTTTCTTTTCCGTCCATATCTAGGGAGGTTAGCCACAGTGCCGTGGGCTTTAAACTTCTTGAAGACACTGCGCACGGTAGACACAGGAACATTCAGGTCTTTGGAGATGGACTTGTAGCCTTGAGATTGCTCATGCTTCCTCACAATTTGATTTCTCAAGTCCTCAGACAGTTCTTTGGTCTTCTTTCTTTTCTCCATGCTCAATGTGGTGCACACAAGGACACAGGACAGTGGTTGAGTCAACTTTAATCCATGTCAACTGGCTGCAAGTGTGATTTAGTTATTGCCAAACACCTGTTAGGTGCCACAGGTAAGTTACAGGTGCTGTTAATTACACAAATTAGAGAAACATCACATGATTTTTCTAACAGTACCAATACTTTTGTCCACCCCCTTTTTATGTTTGATGTGGAATTATATCCAATTTGGCTTTAGGACAATTATTTTTGTGTTTTTTCATTGAAGACAAATTAAATGAAGATAATAATACCAAAGAATTTGTGATTGCAATCATTTTCAGGAAGAAACTGAGCATTATCTGACAGAATTGTCGGGGTGTCAATACTTTTGGCCAACACTGTAAGTACTTTTTAATTTGATTGTTAAATGTAACTTAAAAATGTATGCAGTCATTACATTTGGTTTTATGAGTAACATATATGTTCTCCTGCCAAATGAAGCAATTGTTTAAATAGTTTAAGAGCAGGCTATTTTTCCCTGTTTGTGGTCAAGCACATTTTACTGCTACAGATGATCGGACTCTAAAGGACCAGTTACACACACAGATAATTATGCAGACATTGTTTGCAGATCTCTGGTTGCAGTGAAATCATGGACACATTGTTCCATGTTGTGGCCGTGTAGAAATGGAACAATGTGTCCATGATTTCACTGCAACCAGAGATCTGCAAACAATGTCTGCATAATTATCTGTGTGTGTAACTGGGCCTTTAATGGTGGGTTTACACGCTCCAACGTCGGTCCGATATTGGATGCAACGGCGCTGGAGCGTGCTTTTTCTGGGCAGAATTCCAACATCGCATAGGAGCTGTCACACAGCGCGATATCGGCATACAACGTCTCTGCGATGTCTACGCCCCCCGACCCAGGAACGACCATTTAACATGGGAGTGAATAGGGGACGTTGTACTTCACATCGGAGTTGGGTGTTTACACACCGCGATCCTGCTCCAACCTGCATCCAATATCGGCCCATTGAATAGAACGCTCATTCGATCCCCAATATCGGTTTGACATCGTTCGTGCATCTTATTGGTCATTTACACCATACAACGCACGAACGATATCGGGTCCAACGCATGAACCACGTGACTTTTGGTCGGAGTTGGACGCCGATATCGGAACATGTAAACCCACCATAAATATTTGGGTTCGTCAGGTTTGGCCGGACTTTAAAAAAATTTTGGTACAGACTTGACTCTGAACATCAAACCTCATAAAAGTCAAAGGGGAAATTAATTTGGCTGTAAAATGGTCATAGTAAAAGCTAGGGGCTGCAAAAGGAATCAAAATGAGAGTAAGAGCAGGACAATTAAACATATTGTGTTTCATCAAAGAAAAGAAATTAGGAAGACTCTTTTCTTGCCGACTGATTAAACTACATGAATATTCTCTGCTTCTCCCACCCACCTTATGTGCCAGTGTCTCTGATTTGTTGAAGTCAGACTGTTACACACATCCCCCGTCATCCACTCTCTGTGCTGTTGTCTGTGATTGTATTAGCGTTAAAATAAATAAATAATTTTAAAAAATGACTTGGGCTTCCACCTATTTTTGATAATCAGATAAAACAGACAGCTATGGGTTGCAACTCCTAGCAAAATAAATGAATTGCCAGGACTGCCTAAACTGAAGATGTGAATCGGTGCACTGAACAAAACAAGGATTATCAACAAAACAGCTGCACTCAAAACGGAAGGAGAAGGAGACCAACAGATGCAAACAGTGAGAATTAAAGGGAACCTGTCACCCAAAATAACCTTCCTAACCTGTTAATACCTGTCCCTGCAGCCTTACAATACTTACTAAACCATCCCTATCTGACCTATGTTAGTAATCTATGAGTAAAATAAAGTAGTTAGCAAACGTACAAAATTCTTGACAGCGGGGCGTTCCTCGCTGCCTTTGTGACGGGTAGGGGGGTCCCCTGTGCCGCGCTACCCCCGCCTCGCTGATCTATTACGCCCTAATGGGCGTCATTACACACTGCTGAGCTCGGGCTTTTAAATATCGCGCCGACAACGTCACCGCTGGGACATGGTCACGTGACGCTGTGATCGCGTCACTTCCAGTCGCACACAGGCAGACTCCAGCATGCAATCTGCGCATGCGCGAAATCTGCCTGTGAGACTTACAGCGACCGGAAGTGACGCAATCCCGGCATCACGTGACCACTTCGCAGCGGTGACGTTGCTGGCGCGATATTTAATTCCTGTCACAGCGTTTCCTGTGCGGCGTTGTAAAGCGCACTCCTAGCAGCTTCCTATGTGACTGGTTGGGAATGTAAATATCGGGTAACTAGGGGCAGTGTTATCCAGCACCACATAGCGGTAACGCTATGCGGTGCTGGGAAAAGTACTAAGTTAAAAGCGCAATTCGGTAGGCTAGGGTCAAAACGTAAATGTGACCCTAGCCTTAGTAATATTCCCCATTTATTCCTGTACTTAGTAATTTTCTCCCATTTGCACCTCCACTTATCAATATATTTCCATTTGTACCTCCACTTAGTAATATTCTTCCATTTGTACTTGTAGTTAGTAATATTCCCCTAATTTGCACCTCCACTTAATAATATTCTTCCAGTTGTACTTGTACATAGTAATATTCCCCCACTTGCACCTCTACATAGTAATATTCCCCCATTTTTACCTAAACGTAGTAATATTCCCCCAAACAATAATAGTCTTCTGCTTATGAGAATCAGAAAAAAAAGGCTAAGGTAAGACTAGCATAATGCATTTGCTAAATGCATGCGCTATTTTCATGTGCAAATGTTGAAAAATGCATGCGTTAACGCACCCATAGACTCCTATGCAAAATAAACGTATTGCAAAAGTGCAATTCGTTTGACACTATGCATTTTTGAGCAGTATGCAGCGTTTTTTGATGCTTTTGCAAATTTGCGTGCGTTTTATTAACATGGGAGTATAGGGACAACAAATGCGTTAACATATGGTACATATATGTACCATGCGTTAACCATGCGTTAATGCATGCATTAAAAATAAACCTACATGCCATGAAAATGGCAAGGGGAAAAAAAGGATCCTTTAATGCATCCTTCCTACGGATGCAATCTCCTAAATGTGACCCTAGCCTAAAACGTATTTCTCCCTGGTCCTACAAATAGCAATAACATCTATTATCTGCAAGTTCATTGCAGTGTGATCGTGACGCAAGCATCACATCAACATCACTGCAGAGCACAAACTGCACCAAGTTCAGACTGCAGGAAGTCTTCTCTCTTTCTGCTCCCTCTGTAGGCACTAAAGTGACGCTGTCATGCTGCATGATGTTTGAAATACAATTTAGACCCTGTCAAGGCTATAATCGGCTGTCATAGACAGTGTTGGCCTAGTAAAGTTGGAAAAGTATGAAAACGTCTCTGCACACACCTCTCTCTAGCAAGTGTGCCTCCTCTTTCCACATTCACTGTATATGTTCCTGAAAAATAGTACCCTATTTCCAGTGCATTGATTACGTGGCCTGGACAAAAAGAACCTTAACAATAACTACCGTATGTCATCTATTTGTTTTACTGTAGTAAGAATGCTCAGCTTAGTATTTGAGAATTTACATCTATTAAATTTAAAATATTTTCTGAAATAAAAAATAAAAAACTAAATGAAGCACCAGAAATCCAAGTTCGGGGAAGCATTGATAAATCACTCAAATTGTCTTGAATGATAATGGTTATAGAGACAGATTGGACAACTAGTCTAACAGCTCTATACACAGCTAATCACAAAAGATCTAATAATAAAAATAGAATAAATGAATTTTTGTGCAGAGGGGAAGACTGGGCACTATCTGTGTGTTGCGATTAGTGTAAGTCCATTCATTATTCCTGACTGAAGGAATCAGGCATTAAGGAGGTGCTCACTATACCTCCTCCCCCATCATCTGGATTCCGTACATGTATATGTGGAATTAAAAACTTGAAGATCACTTATGGTGAGTGCCACTGGCTTTTTTGTCTACCTTGCTGGATAAAAATAGAATAGTTGATAATTCAGCTGACCCTGTTCATCCCGGGAGGCAGAAATGTCCTGCCAGCCCGAGTTGAGGAGCAGGGGGGAGGTGGCGGGGGGTTCTATCAGGCCAAGGTGAGGACCGGGGGGGGTGCTATCAGGCCGAGGTGAGGAGCGGGGTGCTGCTGTCAGCCCAGGGTGGGCTCTCTCACCTGCATGTCGGCCGCATTGCCTGGTATTCTGCGCCCACAAAGAGAGGCAAAAAAAAATGAGGGCAATACCACCAGCCTGGGGGGCACTTGCCCCCCTGCCACCTGGTCCAGTCCACCCCTGGCCCCTCCTGTCATAATGACCTTGCACATGATCATTAGGCACTTCAATACAACAGATATGGCCTGAGTCTAGCTATTGGTGCTAATGTATACTTGTTGTTTTCTGAAACAGCTGAAAGTTAGAGTCTAAAACAGCTCAAATGGTCAATGTGAAAACTGTAAGATTTCTCTTATATATTCTTAAAATTAATCTGTCACCAGGTTTTTGCTACCTCTCCTGTGATCAGCATAATTTAGGGAAAGAGTCCCTGATTCAAATGAGAAATCACTTAGATACTGGGTGCAACAGTTGTCATACAATCACCATTTTTACATGTTGCAAAGCTCTGAAAGCTGATCCCACACCACTAATTTTCAGCATTCTATGTACACTGTTACTTGACAAAATGCTGCTAATTAGTTGTGGGGCATGATTAGACTAGGGGGCATGAAGGCATCTAATCTAGCAGTGACATAATCTCCAACTGATAAAGCACTCGATCTATTGTGACAGCAGCTCACAGCCTAATAAGTGATACATCCCTGAAATCAGTGTAGCAGTCCCTACCTCATGCTGCCCTCAGATTACATAACAAAAACCTGCTGACTGATTCTATATAGGAGAAATATTGCCAAAACATATAAACAAATACAGCTGAGCAAGAACCTTCACCAGTTTGTGTGCATTTTAAGCTGGCTACATGGAATAGTGGTTACAAATGTAAGTTAAGTGTAGTTTGTATTTTTTAACTTATCATTTCCGCTAAAGAGATAATAGCTTGTAAAATTTATGTTACAATTTTTGGTAAAGTTTAACTGGACATTACTAGATATTTCACTCTAGGGATGTGCACTTTTTCCTTTACAAAAGCTTGACCAATCATAAGTAAGAAATGTCATGCAGGGAGATAAAAACACACCCACTTCTCCCCATAAGTGATTACAATTATGTATCAGTACTAACACTTCTGTCTTATGGTAGTCACTATGGTGAGAAGGTCAGACATGCAACTTGATCTGGAAGTGTTTATGACAGTGATGCATAACTCTGCAGCAACTGCTAGAGATACAGCATAGTGTACACAGAAAGTTGCCAATCAATGGTGTGGGTGAGGTTAAGTAGAGCTTAGCTTTCAAAGAGATGGTAGATCTGCAGCATTGAAAACAGGAATTTTATCATATTTGCATCAAACAATAAAGTAAGTGATACTTCACTGTAAACAGGGTCTCATACATCATGCTGCTCTCAGATGGAAAGCAAAAACCTGGTGACAAATTCCATTCAAAGTGATCCAGTCACACCGATGGGGCATTTTAACCTGTGCCCAGCACTTTAAAAATACTGTAATTGGGGTTCTGATAACCCCTTTATACCTCCAGACTGGCCCCTGATTACCTCAGAAATTAACTTTTACTGTGTGTCGCTCCGTATGGTAATGAGCTCTTCATGGTCTGGCGGGATGCAGCTAACTTCTGTCTGAGCTACCCCACCACCTGTAAAACCCGCGCCTTTGCCTGTAATATGCTGCCCCTCCTAGCTATGTATGGAAGCAGTGATGACATTCGTGTCTGCACAGTTGCACGGGTCACTGAGCTCTATTGCAGCCGCAGTGATCAAGGTCTGCAATAGAGCACAATGACCCGTGCCTCTGCGCAGCCATGAATGCCATCACTGCTTCCATACATTCACAGGAGGGGTGGCATCTTACAGGCAGCGGGGCGGGTTTTACAGGAGGGAAGATTGCTCAGACTGATGTGAACCACATTCCACCCAACTGTGTAGAGCTCAATACCATATGTTGCAAGACACATTCAAAGTTAATTTCTGAGGTAATCAGGGGCCAGTCTGGGGGTATAAAGGCGTTACCAGAAACCCAATTATAGTATGTTTGTGTGGCGCCCCTAATGCAAGGTGCCACAGGGAGATACTGCACCCCAAACAGAAAGTGTAGTGCCTCTGTAGCCGTGGATATGGAGGACCCTAAAGAGTCTGTGCGGCGCCCCGCAACGAGTGCGTCACAAGAGGGTATTGCAGCCATAAATGCAGCCGCAATATTCTCTGACACAGCAGTGATTTAGTTAACTTTGAGATCCAACCCTGCATGCATCACCTAGAACAGAGGACCAACCCAGGGTCCTGGTGGGCGGAGTGATAGGGAAGTGTGTAGGGAGAACAGACCCTTAGTCAAAAGAAAGGAGTCTAGAACTTGACCTGAGCAGTCTAGAACTTGGAGTAGGAGCGGGGGTTCCGCACCCCGTGCAGCCCCCGGGCCGTCACCGGTTGGGTGTCAGCACCTGAGGCCTCAACAACCGGGATCGGGCATCATTAACCACGGGTTCCAAAAGACTCCCGTGCCCACAACTTCACAGCCGGTTCACTGGTACCGAAGCTGGCAGCAGTTCACCTCTGCTACGCGAACCAGAAGCGTGGAGGAGCAGCTTCAAAGGAGCACCCCACCACCAGCCAACTTCCAGTCGTCTAACCAGCGGTGTACCCACCGAGGGATCCAAGGCTCCCCAAAACATCCATAACGTACATCTTGGATAGGGCATTGAAGCAGCCTCCCCGTACCCGATCTGGTATTCCTGGGCGACAATGGCAAAACACTTAGCTAGAATGGAGGAACACTTGCGCATCTCTGAGGGACACCATCACTGCTGAGTCCACCCGGTCCACTACCCGTGAACTGTATACCATGTACTGCATGCTGGTTACAGTAAAGACCCATTGCAGAGACTTTCTGTGTCCGTGCTTCCTTATGAACTGTCCGTCCGCACAACAAGGTAACCGCAGCTGCCGCACAACATCTTAAGCAGCTCCAGCCTCCGGGGATCACCGCTCAGCCTGTGGGGAGCGTTCCATCTTGCTGCTGTCCATCCCCCGGAGGTTCCGCAGCGTCGGTAACGATTACCGAAACTACTCATAGGTGGCGTCATGAATAAATTAAACCCCTTTTAATCTGTTCCTACAAGACGTCTTCACTTTTGATCTGCACTCAACCGGGCCCCACTACCGGCAGGCGCGGCCCACCCGTGACAAGGAGGAAGGAGCTACAGCCTGTCTAAACCGGAGTCCACGGGCTGACGGTGAGTCAGAAAATGGCGTCACGAACAGGATACGAGCAGGCCCGTTCCCTAAGGGTATAATGTGCTTAAAAATGACTTTATTGTCTACAATCTGGACTTTTTTCGTCCCTAAAAGAACTTTCCCGCCTTTTCACCGTGGGCCAAGATGGCGTTCCCGCCACAAGAATCCGCCACGTGCAAGCCCAGGGGTGAGCCACCGCCCCTCATCGTGGGAGGGCTAAAGGCAAAAGGCGCCAAACTCTTTGTCCGCCCTGATTGCTCGAATCAACCATGGGGGCGGACCCCAAAGACTTTTCCCACCATTGGACTACAAAAAGCCCAGAGGAAATGGGAGTGTCGCAGACCTTTCTTCACCAGCTCTCTACCAGAACGGTTACCGGTTGAACGGGTGTGGTTCCCTCCAAAGAAGAGAATGGCCAGCACGAGACTCCAAGACCTAATGCGGGAGGTCGAGGCGGAGGCCAGAGCAGCCATAGGCCAACCGGGTCCGGGTCCTGCCCTTACCATAGACGGCAGCCCCGACTTTTGGCTAGAGGCTCTACAAGACCTCCGGGTGCGGTTACTTGAGACTGTGGAGTGGACGATTCGCAGCTAGAGTGCGACCCTAGGCAGAAGACTCTAGCATGCGATGCAGCAGAGCCGACCGGGTGCAGCTACTCCCGGCCCAGACGACGTCGCCAGCTTCTCAACCACCTCACCGTCGCCCACCACCTGACCTGCTTCGTCACCGGAGCCCATAGACTGTATCATTCCAGTGGAGGCCACAGCTCAGCTCGTTCCAGCGATTGAGATCGCAGCCAACCCCGTTCCTGAGCCGGAGCTTCCAATGCGCTCCACAGAAGAAATCGACATCTACCTGGTTCCATTTGCGGAACCCACGACTAGTTTCCACACTACTGAGACTGTCGCCTGTTTCTCCCCTGAACTGGAGGCCTCCTCTGCAATTACCGAGGCTTACCTGGTGACCGGGATCGAAAACACCACTTCCCGCTGCTACAGAAGAAGAGGCAGGTAGCCTGGAAGCCCTGCAAGACGACCTTGAGGAGAACTTTGCAGCACAGCCGTCCATCGACCCAGAGGATTCCGTTCCATCATCTCCATTAGCCGAGCAGCCCG
>JARQOC010000004.1:132629461-132770588 GCA_033576535.1 Allobates femoralis
TTAAACCCAATAGCCACGGATCAGTTTTGGCTTCCCATGTATCCCTCTGGGCACAGATAGGTCCTAAATGGTCGTCCATGTACGTCAGTTTTGTCACTGATCCATTGGTGTCAGTTTTTTTCATGCATCCAGAATCGGAGACTGTTCCGATTTTGGTCTGCCTTGAAAATTCCTGACACCAACGTAGCTCTCAGCGTCAAATAACATGGATGTGTATGGAACGTATATCGATATGAATCTGTAAAAAAAAAACGGATCCATATAATGGATCTGTTTTGCTGTACTGAGCATGCCCAGAAGCAAGGTAAAGCTCCTCCCACCCCTATCTCTGCTAACTGATGATGTATCCGTTGAAAAAAAATGGTCCGTGGACATCAGTTGCCATCCATTTGCACAGATCCATGTCTGTCCATGTGGTCCTTGAAATTCAAGGAACCACACGGATGTAAAAATTATGCATTGTGAAGACAGCCTGACAAGGAATTTGGATGCAAGAGCAAGGATCTGCAGAGATGAATTGGTGCAAAATGTATTTCCGCAGAAGGTCCAAAGAGGCAAGGGGCCCACTACTTCCTCCAGAACAGGTAGAATTGTGCATCATGATGACCTATTGGACTTGCCCATATATTGTTCGTGCACAAGTATCCCATCCTGTCTGTTTCTGCTTCTGGACTAATATAAGGCCATGGTCCCACTGGCAAGAGACAGGTGGGAGACATGCTAAAGACTTGTGTGAGTCTCATACCACATTACCCGTCATGGCCACCAACTCTCCAGACAGGAGCATGTCAGTATTTCTATGTGGCTACACGCTCCAGTCTGGAGAGCAGTCGGTCTTGCTGGGTGATGTGATTCGAGACTCGTGCGAGTCTCTCGCATGTCTCTTATATGTTTCTCACCATTGGTACTGTGGCCCAAGTGATAAAAATCGCCATGTAGCACTGTTTAGTACGTTAAAGCTATCTATAAGCTTTATAAGTAATACAGTATCAAGAAACACAAGAAAAGAGCTAGAAGAGTCAGATGCCTAATTCTTGTTACAATGTCACTGCTTTATCCCAATATTCTGCTCATTTATCCAATAAAACTGGCGTCACTTAATGTTCTTATCTATGGAAATCCATCTGTACAGACAGTTTTTGCAAAGGTTCTGCAGCAGACATCATTCTTTTCACCAAGTCCTGGATACTCGCCAGTATCCAATGATGAATTTCCACTTTCACTATGTCTTTGTCACACTTAAACTATTTTATGTTTTAGTAATTGGGTCTTGTATTAATGTAAGACATATGCACCGCTGCTCATTGTATACGCATTCCATGTTTTCATATCGGTTTGGTAAAATATCCGAATATCAAAATAAACTTCTCACTGAGCAGTCATATGTGTGACATACCATCATCAATATTGGATTTTATTAATGGTTTTCTGATTCTTTTTAATGCTGGTATTGTAATCTTAAAGGGTTTACACAGCTGAATAAAAAATATGAGTAATATGGCTGCCAAGTCATCACTGCTGCAATAAAAACAAGGACTAGCAGGGACTTGGTCACTCTCAGGGCCGGAGAGGTGGGGGCTTATGGACGTTATAGGATACTTTGTTATTTTATTAAAGGAGCAGCATTCCTAAGGGTACCTTTACACGCCGCTACTGGCGGGTGGCTACAACCGGGTACATGAGAGAAATGTATCTTGCACCGGCAATTCAACCCGTGGTAGCGGCGTGTGAAGACGGTTGTAGGCACCCGCCAGTAGTGGCACCTGTTTCCGAGCACTGCCCTGAAACAGGTGGCTACACACCCGATTGTAGTGACCTGTATCGGCGCGTAAAGAAGCAACAGAAGGGATGTCTGGACACCAGGCTATGTACCTGGTATGTAGCTGGGGCGTGACACAGGCTCTAGGTTACCGCGCCCCATCAGCGATCATTGGAGGAAGCTCCTGCATTACGATTGGTAGTCGCTGCATAGGGAGGCATATTTAAGGAGCTGACCAGTCACACTACACAATTGCTCGAGCGTCATGTATTAATCAGCCTCCTGCGATGCCTGCCCAATCATGATGTTCTTGCTTTGTCCTATCAGCGTACGGAAGTCTCGTAATCCACAATTGTGGCACCCTATGTGTTGTCCCTGCTGCACCAGGTCCGCCCATATTAGCTTGTTGTAGCGGTGTGTAAATGAGGTAAGGTGCTCGGCAGGAGGTAACTTGAGACACCCGGCGGTGTATCTAGAGATAGATGTAACCTTCTGTAGCGCACCTTGTTGCGGCGTGTAAAGGTGGTGCGATTACCGTTTGCAACTGTTTGTGCGTGCTCGTGCACGTGAAGTATCCGGTTGTAGCCACCATCCAGTAGCGGCGTGTAAAGGTACCCTCACAGATTTACAAACCCTTTTAATTTATTTAATTCTCAACATATATAAGTCAATTTTCTTGTGTAATGCCATAATGATTTGAAAAAGAGGTGATAAAATATGACTCAGGCAGGTTTCACGCTGCTGTTTTTTGGCATCCATGTGAATCCAGCCTAATTTGGATGCACCCGCATCAGATTTCGTCCCCATTGACATTCAACAGGGCTGGAGACAATTGTGGGTGCATCCAGTTGTGTATGATTTACCCCAGAACCGGGTGAATGCAGGTGTTCACAGATTTTTTGCAGAGACAAAATCTGCATCATGTTGCAATTTGGCCTCCATGAAATAAAACGTGAATCCCTTGATCCACCTGGATTCAGGGCACCACGGGTTAAATCTGATTGGGGGTCTGTGACACATGAATTTATCCAGGCTCCGATGGATCCCAATTACCGGTCTGTGTGCTATGAACTGGCATGCGCAGAACCACCCACCGGATCCCTTTGAAATATGCACACGGTGTGCATCCAGTTTCATCATTGCGGTGCAATCCAAGGGCATTAAAGCTTTTCCTGCATGCCTCCGGATTCCAAAAAATGTTAGTGTGTAACCAGCCAAACATATTCTTACACTCCTCCATGAAAATGACTACTAAACTCATCATTATTATGCTAACACACCTATAGCTTTATGTAAATTACCACCTTTTTTCTTTTTGTTTCCTGTTTTGTACCATCTGGGTAAAGTATGAGTCCTCCTAATGTAGGCCAGGGCTTGCAGCCATCTTTAAAGCGAACCTGTCACCCCCTCCAGGCATCTAAAGATAACATAGCCACCTTCTGCAGCACTAGGGCTGCATTCTGACAAGGCGTCTATAGCATTTATGCTCCCTTGATTCACTGAAATAAAGACTTATATAAAATCTGTTTCAAACCTGACCCAAGACCGGGAGGCGGGTTTTCAAGCGTCTATCTCCCTCCTCTGTGGTGTCAGTCATCCCTCTCTGCTCTCTGTGCACCGCCTCCAGGGCCATCTCCCTGCATTACAGAGCTTTGTCAGCTCTGCTACAACATAGAGCTGCTGTTATAGGAGACCCCACAGTAGTAAATCTAGCAGGAGGATCCTTAGCAGACAAAGCACTGCCTGCTACGTAGCAGCCCCTGAGCTGAGCAGTTTTCACTTTCAGTTTCTTGTACCCAGCAGCATTGCTCCGTCCTCAGCCCCTGATCTAAAGCACAAACTCAACTCTGCTGCACTGCTGACAGCTCAGCTCAAGGGCTGCTACGTAGCAGGCAGTGCTTTGTCTGCTCGTCCTCCTGCTAGATTTACTACTGTGGGGTCTCTTATAACAGCAGCTCTATGTTGTAGCAGAGCTGACAAAGCTCTGTAATGCAGGGAGATGGCCCTGGAGGCGGTGCACAGAGAGCAGAGAGGGATGACTGACACCACAGAAGAGGGAGATAGACACTTGAAAACCCTCCTCCCGGTCTTGGATCAGGTTTGAAACAGATTTTATATAAGGGTCATTCCATGTCAAGTGAACCAATGATTATTACCTCTATATTTTTAATTCTTTTGAGATTTTGTTATTTGATAAAAGCATGTCAGACAATGCAAAATGTGAAGAGAAAAATTTTAAAAAAAATTTTTTTTTTTTTTAAATGATTTTCAAAGTTCGGAAAAAGTGTGAATTTCGCTGTTGCCTGCCTTTACGTTTCTCCTCATAACTCAGGCTAGGAATAAGATAGAGAGACAAAATAAACACCAATCTACTCAGAACTATACAAGCTTTCATCAGATATGTCACAAGAGGATCTTTGTTAATATTTTACCCATGTGATCGCAAGCGCAAAACTTTAAAACGTATTTCCGAAAAATCGGCGCGCTTTAAATATTTCAAAAACTGCCCATGTGTCTGCTTTGCTCTTAGCCACATCTGTACCAAATTTCAAGTTGGGATCGCAATGGGATCATATTTTAACATATTTTACTATTAATAGCGTCAATGGGTCATTCCATATCAAGTGATCTAAATATGAATATTTTTTTTTACCTGACGTCTTTAGATTTTTTTTTTTTTTTTCCTTAATGAAGTACTACTTTAGTTAATTACAAATTAAAAGTTTGGAATTTTTTTCTTCATCAGTTAATTTTTTACAGATTTTTAAAGTTTAAAAAAAGTGTGAATTTTGGCCTGGTATGACTTTACATTTTTTATCTCGGGCTAGAAATAAGATAGAGAAACAAAATAAACACCATTCTACTCAGAACTGTCCAGGCTTTCACCAGATATGTCACAAGAGTATATTTGTTAATTTTAATTTTTTACCCATGCGAATGCAAACGCAACATTTTGAAACGCATTTCCGAAAAAAACGTTTTAATAAAAATTTTCCAAAACTGCCCATGTGTCTTTTATGCTCTTAGCCACATCTGTACCAAATTTCAAGTTGGGATCGTGATGGGATCACATTTTAAAATATTTAACTATGGTTAATCTCATTTTTATTAAATTTTGAAAAAACATATGAAAGACATACATTCAATCTTTTAACAAAATCTTGAGACATATAAAATATACAAAAAGAGAATTCACAAAGTTATTAGTAACTTTAAGATAAGCTGCAAATTTACTTTTGCGCTTATCTCTGGTGCAATATATACTACAATCTAAATATAATTCCAAACACTCAAGTATACAACCTTTCTCAGGGTTTTGAGATGTTCTGATGTCAAGGGGACAAGCAGCCCCAGCAGAATGATTTTTATCACTTGGCCCCTTCTAACAGGTTGACCACGTAAGTGGGTCATTACCCGTTGAGGCCTAGTTGGAATAGTCTATCGACTGGTGTACCGGAAAGGAAGGCCGAAATATTAATGATCTACTCACAGCTCAGAGTTTCCGATACCTGTCTAATGTTCACTAGAATTCTGAAGGTATAGGTGTAGACAGGAAATACCTAGACTGAATGTATCAGATGGGAAGAAAAGAGAGATAGAAAAGAAGAGAGAGAGAAGAGAAACAAAAACCATTAGAAAAAGTTATACTGGGAAAGAAAAGCCACGTAAGAAAAAAAGAAAAAAAGGAGGGGGGGGGGACGGGTGAGGTATGGGAAGGAGAAAGGGTACTCATGACACTGGCTCCCCATCAGCCAGAGGTCGAGCCATATTATCTGTGCTGGAAAAGATACTCCTAAATTCTGCAGAGTCGTGAAAAAGAATCCATTCAACCCAAATCCCTAAGAATTTGTTCCGAGATCCCGACGCATCAGCTGCGAGCTCCTCCATTCGATATATGTCCATCAATTCTTTGAACCAATCAAGTAGAGATGGAGCCCGGCTTGATTTCCAGAACCTCGGGATCACAGCACGAGCAGCCGAGATGCAAAAGCGGAGAATATCCCTCTTCTGTAGCCCAATAGGACCTGGAAAAATGGCTAACATTGCCGATTCTGGGCAGCATTCGGCTAAGTCTTTATTTCAGTGAATCAAGGGAGCATAAATGCTATAGACACCTTGTCAGAATGCAGCCTTAGTGCTGCAGAAGGTGGCTATGTTATCTTTAGATGCCTGGAGGGGGTGACAGGTTCGCTTTAATATCTGCTTCTGGAATCAAGTGTGAAGCTCACCAGACCTGTTCTCTATTAGTATTACTAAAGCCATTGGCCCAGTTCCTAATTATCATTTTATCATATTTGATAAATCCCGATGATTTGTTAAATTATATATTGTTTGTAAGAGTTAGTTTTGATATGTGGGCCTTGAAGGGACACATTTGACCGATCTAAACTATTAATATAGACATACAGGTTATACACTGCTGAAAATAGTCATACCTGTCTGCCTCATATCAGAAGTCTTATTGTGGATAAATCATCTTTTATAACATTATATAATGAGCTGTTCAAGGCTATGGGGTGGATGTTGCGTGGAAGAGGAAGATAACTTTATCTTGTAATTGAAACCTGACGCTGCATTGTTAGCAAATGGAGGAGGAAGGAGGGAGGAGTGAGCTGCTGAAAGGGAGGAGGGAGGAGAGAGCTGCTGAGAGGGAGTGCATAATTACATGACAGTTTATACAGCACCTGGACTATTCCTGTTTGGTTATAATGAGAGGACTAATCCAGGAGCTCCCTGCAGGGTCTGACAATGCTGATAACATGGAAACTACAAATGGTACAATAATGATTTTCCATGTTTTTAAAAGGTCTGCCCAGGCCCTATTCAAGGGTAATATTAGTATCATACCGAAAAATGACCTGACAGTGTCCCTTTAACATGGAACTTCCAATATGATTTTTATTTTTAACAAAGAAATCAAGAAAGTAAATCCTGGTTTTATATCTCTTCTGGAAATGCCAGTTTATTTTTCCATGAATTTCCTTCTTTATACTGAAGGCCAGCAGTGAAGTGGCTACCAAGCTAACACCAACAGTGAGTCTAAAAAAAATGTATTTCCTATTTTTGGCATAAATTGTAGAGAATGACGGATCTGAGAAGAATAACTACTGGTTAGGTGATATGATAGTTTTATCTCTTAAACAGCCTCTTATATATTTCGCATGTAATTTTCCCAACACCGCCTTCTGGACACGCACTTGATTTCTTCTCACCAATGTGCTTGGTCTGATGGTTATGTCTGGAATCGCTGGCATTGAAGTGATAAATATGTTGTTTCAAGCTGCATTTTACCCAAGAGACGTCCATTTCTAATGAATTTTTCTCACAAAGCCAAGAACCTCATAATCTCGGTGTCAGAAAAAGTGAAAACTGATTTGGTATTATTCTCCAAGGAGTTGGGGAATTAAAGAAAAACACAAGTGTAAAGGTTTCCCCCCTCTGTAAGCTTGAGTTTGTCAGGGGTTTCTTGACAATGTTTTAAATAAGCACATCCGGCCTAGCGACATAAATAAAGAAGTGCTGGACAGCCATTTGTGTGGATTAGACTTGTTAGCATTTATCAATCGCATGGTTTTAGAAGAACTCCCAAATTCCAACTCAAAGCATCTCTTTGTAGTGAAGGATTGATTGTAGGAGTAAAAAGAAATCTGATGAATTTAAAGCTATAGATGAGAGGAAGTAAAGCTGGCTCGATCTCCACTCAGATACTATTAGTGCTCCCTATAAATCACGCTGTGTTTATAGCAGGGATATAGTTGAATTACCATCTGGACTTTTTAACCTTAAAAATGTATTTCAGGGCCCATCTAGAGCAGACACTTTAAACTCTCCCTTTCATCTGCTCTTTTTTGTGCCAAGTCAATAAACATGAGGATGTTATTTAGAAGGGTTAAAAAAATAACAAGCTTCTTTATGAATGTAGCATACATCATTTTTATAGGTTTAGCATATTACATATCTTCAAGGGCCTCTATCCAAGCAGACACATTCCCATGCCCAGACAGAAAATGAGATATTTCACATTGTATCAGCTCAATATTTGTTCCTCCTTATTGGAATGGTTAACTGGACCGGTTTGTACTTTGAGATTACATTTATATTTTTTTTCTCCAGCTAAAGCTGAAAAGTGCATATCAGGAGGGCTAAGGCCCCTTGGAAAGTAATCTATCACATCTACTTTTTCTATTTAAATACCATTTTTTATACCTTTTCCTTTTTATGTGTCCATAAAAAGGGCATAAAAAACTAATAAATAATTATTATTTGAAAGAAAGGTTTCCAAGTTTTGGCAAAACAGGTCTTCGCCTTCCTAATATATGCTTGCAGACAGTGAACGTGAATGAGAACATTTTTGCTTATACTCATAACAGGAGTGGAGACGGATAGAAGGCCCGGTGCAAGGACAGTATATGGGCCCTTTGCAGTATAAAATCTCATCATAAGGTGTCTCTTCTATGTGTCTGTGACAGAAGGTGCTTGATGCTTTCAAAGTAGATGTAATTCCCTAACGCTTTGGGCCACTGTGAAAATGTCCACACCTGATTCAAAGAATGCACATTGCATTGCACTTTGTGCTCACGTTCCTCTGATATTTTGTGAGATGCTTTACAGGAGAAGCAATATAGCACCAATAAATACACTGATCTTTTCTGTGTCTCTGTTATATATAAAAATGATGGCATAAAGCATGATATGCTGTATTACTGAAGTGTTACTTTTTGAGGACAATATAAGATCTCGTGGTGACCCTAAAATAAGAGGAAAGTCTTTTGTGGACTGAAACGTCGTCGCATCACACACTTGTGGCCGAATTAAAGGGTCCACTTGGAATAAGTATTGAGTGCTGCCTGTTTTTTGATACTTTAGATAGATAGATAGATAGATAGATAGATAGATACAGTGGGGAAGAAAGCATTTAGTCAGCCACCAATTGTGCAAGTTCTGCCACATAAAAAGATGAGGAAAACAGATATAAGAAGAGATACTTGTGGCCACGCTCCTGCTCTGTCAAAATCCAAGAATCAAGGGTTATTTGAATTCATATGATAGTATGTAGTTCTACGCGTTTCAGGGTAAACCCCTTCCTCAGGAATACCACAATAATGGGATGTACCCTCTTCTTATATCTGTTTTCCTGGACTACTAATGGAGGGAAGCCTGCTGCAGACCAAGAAAAAAGCTTGACATCTTAAGTTGTCACAGGTGCAAAGGGTGGTTGTGACGTCTCACAACCCATGCAGGTGAGCAAATCCACCACTTATTTGCCCACTTTCCGCTGACAGATACACATTATTGTGCACCCCTTCTTCTTTTCATCTGTTTATACTTAAAAAGATAAGAGAGGCCTGTAATTGACATCATAGGTAGACCTCAACTGTGAGAAAACAAATCCTGAAAATCACATTGTCTGATTTGGAAAGGATTTTTTTTCAAATTTTGGTGGAAAATAAGTATTTGGTCATTAAGAGAAGTTCATCTCAATACTTTGTTATATATCCTATGTTGGAAATGACAGAGGTCAAGTGTTTTCTGTAAGTCTTCACAAGGTTGGCATACACTATTGCTGGTATGTTGGCCCATTCCTCCATGCAGATCACCTCTATAGCAGTGATGTTTTGGGGCTGTCGCTACGCAACATGGACTTTCAACTTCCTCCAAAGGTTTTCTATAGGGTTTAGATCTGGATACTGGCTAGGCTACTACAGGACCTTGAAATGCTACTTACAAAGCCACTCCTTCGTTGCCTTGGCAATGTATTTGGAATCATTTGAAGAAGAATGGCTAGCACTCAGTTTGGTTAGGGATCACGGTGCAGGTGAAAGGAACCAAAGGGCCCACAGTCCAATATATTCAGAATCACTGCACACGTACAACGGAACATTTGCTTATAGGTGAGAGTTTATTTATAGTGAAGTACGACCTCATATGACGTTTTGGCCTAATTACAGGCCTTGATCTCATAGTCGCTAGTTCTGTATTGAATACGTTGAAAAATCTACTTGGATGCGATTTCAAGTTTGCTTCTTGGAGGTTGATTCAGTGGATTCAGACCCCTGTTTATTTGTAGTGAAGGGATCCCAATTGGATGTTCACTAGGTAGCAGTTGCTGTAATGGATGATCCCTGTTGGTTTCAGACCCAGGCATAGAGTAATTACTCAAAGGGGGAGAGCAGCCTGGTGGACAGTGTTTCCACTTCAAAGGTCCATGGACCTCCAAGAAGCAAACTTAGAGTTGCATCCAAGTACATTTTTCAACGTATTCAATACAGAACTAGCGACTATGTGATCAAGGCCTGTAATTAGGCCGAAACGTCATATAATGTCGTACTCCACTATATATAAACTCTCACCTATAAGCAAATATTCCGTTGTACGTGTGCAGTGATTCTGAATATACTTGGAATCATTGTCATACTGAAAGACCCAGCCACGTTTCATCTTCAATGCACTTGCTGATAGAAGGAGGTTTGCACTCAAAATCTCACAATACATGGCCCCATTCATTCTTTCATGTACACGGATCAGTTGTCCTGGTCCCTTGGCAGAGAAACAGCCCTAAAGCAAAATGTTGCCACCCCCATGCTCCACAGTAGGTATGGTGCTCTTTGGATGCAACTCAGCATTTTTTCTCCATTAAGCATGACAAGTTGTGTTTCTCCCAAACAGTGCAAATTTGGTTTCATCTGACCATATGACATTCTCCCAATACTCTTCTGGATCAATCAAATGTTCTCGAGCAAACTTCAGATGGGCCCAAACATGTAATGGCTTAAGCAGAGGAACACGTCTGGCACTGCAGGATCTGAGTCTCTGGCGACCTAGTGTGTTACTGATGTAGCCTGTGCAATGTTGGTCCAAGCTCTCTGCAGGTCATTCACTAGGTCTCCCCTGTACTTCTGGGATTTTTGCTCATTGTTCTTGAGATCATTTTGATCCCATGGGGTAAGATGTTGTGTGGAGCCCCAGATCGAGAGAGATTATCAGTGGTCTTGTATGTCTTCCATTTTCTAATTATTGCTGTTGATTTCTTCACACCAAGCTGCTTGCCTATTGCAGATTCAGTCTTCCCAGCCTGGTGCAGGGCTACAATTTTGTTTCTGGTGTCCTCCGACAGCTCTTTGGTCTTCACCATAGTGGAGTTTGGAGTGTGACTGTAGGAGGTTGTGGACAGGTGTATTTTATACTGATAACAAGTTCAAACAGGTGCCAGTACTACAGGTAATGAGTGGAGGTCAGAGGAGCCTCTTAAACAAGAGGTTACAGGTTTGAGAGAGCCAGAAATCTTGCTTGTTTGTAGGTGACCAAATACTTATTTTCCACCAAAATTTGAAAAAAAAATATTTTCAAATCAGACAATGTGATTTTCAGGATTTGTTTTCTCACTTTGTCTCTCGTAGTTGAGGTCTATAGTTGAGGTCTCTCTATGATGTTAAGTACAGGCCTCTCATCTTTTAAAGTGGGAGGACTTGCACAATTGGTGGCTGACTAAACACTTTTCTCCTTCCTCAGGGTATTTTTATATATATATATATAGATATATATATATATATATATATATATATATATAGTAAAAGAAAATCAGGCAGCACCTCCAAATAATAATGTGAAGTGGACTTTTATTTATCCGTAGTGTGACATTTCAGTCACTGGGACCTTTCTCAAACATTGACTTTCTCAAAACTCTGTTCTCTTTATTATTTCGAGGTGCTGCCTGATTTTTTTCTACTGTTGATGTTGTTTTGGGCAAGAACACTTCTGGGCTGAGCACTCCACACTTTATACCTAAGTTTGGGGCTGTTTATATATATATATATATATATATATATATATATATACAGTATATGTATATATATAAACTTAACAGCACCACATACACACACATATATATAGAGGTGATGTGACCGGAATGTGCCCCATGACCGGTATACTTCACATGGGTGATTGTATCTTTTGCTCTGTGGCAGCACACATGGGGTTACTGGCAGCAAGGTCTGAGTGCTGATTTCTCACTGCCTTCCAGCTGTGGGTGTGTGAGGCAGGATATGAGCTGGGAAGAGAGTGAAGTATCAGAGCAGCAGGAGCTGTGTGGATTTTTGTGTGAACAGGCTGTGTGAGAAGTTTTAACACAGCCTGGGAGTGGCTGTGTGTGTGCAGTTAACACAGCTTGACAGCGTGGACTTGGCCTTCCCAGGGGCCCGGCTGAAGACATACCGTACTAGGGGAATACCTATTATACCGGCTGTGTCCTAGAGCTACAAATGGTGTGTACTAACCAAGACTTTAAATAAATCGTGTGTTGTGAGGACCTTGGATATACTAATAATAAATTACCAACAATAAGCAGATCGACTAACAGCAGCATTAATAATTTTATTATTTTTTCAAATATAATCTGTCTACAGTGAAAGATAGTATAAGGAGCTCTCTATACACAGTCATTGCCAAAAGTTTTGAGAATGACACCAAAATGATATTTTCACATGATCTGCTGCCCTCTGGTTTTTATTTGTGTTTGTCTGATATTTATATCACATACAGAAATATAACTGCAATCATATTATGAGTACCAAAAGGTCATATTGACAGTCAGAATGAGTTAATGCAGCAAGTCAATATTTGCAGTGCTGACCCTTCTTCTTCAGGACCTCTGCAATTCTCCCTGGCTGCTCTCAATCAACTTCTGGACCAAATCCTGACTGATAGCAGTCCATTCTTGCATAATCAATGCTTGCATTTTGGCAGAATTTCTTGTTTTTTGTTTGTCCACCCGTCTCTTGATGATTGACCACAAGTTCTCAATGGGATTAAGATCTGGGGAGTTTCCAGGCCATGGACCCAAAATCTCTATGTTTTGTTCCCTGAGCCATTTAGTTATCAGCTTTGCTTTATGGCAAGGTGCTCCATCATGCTGGAAAAGGCATTGTTGGGCGCCAAACTGCTCTTGAAGGTTGGGAGAAGTTGCTCTTGGAGGACATTCTGGTACCATTCTATATTCATGGCTGTGTTTTTTAGGCAAGACTGTGAGTGAGCCGATTCCCTTGGCTGAGAAGCAACCCCACACATGAATGGTTTCAGGATGCTTTATATTTGGCATGAGACAAGAACGGTGGTAGCGCTCACCTCTTCTTCTCCGCATAAGCTGTTTTCCAGATGTCCCAAACAATCGAAAAGGGGATTCATCAGAGAAAATGACTTTACCCCAGTCCTCAGCAGTCCACTCCCTGTACCTTTTGCAGAATATCAGTCAGTCCCTGATGTTTTTTCTGGAGAGAAGTGACTTCTTTGCTGCCCTTGTTGAAACCAGGCCTTGCTCAAAGAGTCTCCGCCTCACAGTGCGTGCAGAAGCACTCACACCAGCCTGCTGCCATTCCTGAGCAAGCTCAGCACTGCTGGTAGTCCGATCCCGCAGCTGAAACTGTTTTAAGTTACGGTCCTGGCGCTTGCTGGTCTTTCTTGGGCACCCTGGAGCCTTTTTGACAACAATGGAAGCTCTCTCCTTTAAGTTCTTGATGATGCGATAGATTGTTGACTAAGGTGCAATCTTTCTAGCTGCGATACTCTTCCCTGTTAGGCCATTTTTGTGCAGTGCAATGATGGCTGCACGTGTTTCTTTAGAGATAACCATGGTTAACTGAAGAGAAACAATGATACCAAGCACCAGCCTCCTTTTAAAGTGTCCAGTGGTGTCATTCTTACTTAATCATGACTGATTGTTCGCCAGCCCTGTCCTCATCAACACCCACACCTGTGTTAATGGAACAATCACTAAAACGATGTTAGTTGCTCCTTTTAAGGCAGGACTGCAATGATGTTGAAATGTGTTTTGGGGGTTAAAGTTCATTTTCTAGGCAAATATTGACTTAGCAAGTAATTGCTGTTAAGCTGATCACTCTTTATGACATTCTGGAGTATATGCAAATTGCCATTAGAAAAGCTGTAGCAGTAGACTTTGTAAAAATTAATATTTGTATCATTCTCAAAACTTTTGGCCATGACTGTACATTATAATAAATGTTCTTTCTAATAGAATAAGTGTTTCTATACTAAAGAGAGTGTTCTTGATAAAATAAAAATTAATAATAGAAGAACAACTTACCTATAAAAAATATAGATATAATCCTTCATATATAAACAAGAAGGGATAAAAAAGCAAAGGAATAAAAAAAATGATCTTTTATAATAAAGAGGAGAATTTAACTCCTCCATTTTTATTTATTTATTTATTTATTCAAGAAAGTAACTGCTGTGTTTTATATTATTTTCTTGTTATATATATATAATCTGTTTTTATTTTACTAGATACAATTTTAGACTACAGGAGTAAGTAACCACCTGCGTTAAGTAACTCAATTAACATGACTAATTAACTAGGCGGGTCATGACCCTGACTAACCAGACCATAGCTTTATATAATGAAAAAACTCTTTATGTGCAGGATTGTGAAACTGTACCTGATGAAGACTCTGTAATGAGTTGAAGCACGTTATACCTGCTATTTTATATATGTATGAGTAAATTTCCGAAGGAAAATAACCACCAGGCTCTATTTGGAAGCCCTGCAATGTACAAACCGGAATCAATCTAATTAATCTTTTGCTCTGTGGCAGCACACATGGGGTTAATGGCAGCAAGGTCTGAGTGCTAATTTCTCACTGCCTTCCAGCTGTGGGTGTGTGAGGCAGGATATGAGCTGCACAGGGCTATAGAGCAGGGGAGAGAGTGTAGTATCAGAGCAGCAGGAGCTGTGTGGATTTTTGTGTGAACAGGCTGTGTGAGAAGTTTTAACACAGCCTGGGAGTGGCTGTGTGCAGTTAACCTAGCTTGACAGCATTGACTTGGCCTTCCCAGGGGCCCTGGCTAAAGATAGAGCCTGACAGCCATACCGTACTGTGGGGATACCTATTATACCGGCTGTGTCCTGAGCTACAAAAGGTGTGTACTAACCAAGACTTGTCTTGCCGATCCTAACCACTACCTTACAATATATATATATATATATATATATATATATATATACACACAGACAAGGAAAAAAGCTAAACAGCACTCAAGGTCTAGACTGCACTGGTGCAAGCTGTAATACTGGACAGTATACGCAACAAGGTTCACAGCAGCACACAGTCACTGCCAGTCATGTGCATATATATACATATAGATAGATATGAATCACCTATGCATTTGAGAAATAATGTAAAAACATTCATTTTTTCAAAAAACTAAATTTTTGGATTTTGTTTAAATTTATCTTTGTAAAGTAAGGTTCTTAGTATACATGTTGGCCAATACCTGTTTCCCCATCAACCACAGCAAGGTGATCATAGATCCAAGGTTCGAGAGTGGCCATCTCAGTCTCCTGACCTCAATATCATTGAGCCACTCAAGAGCGCAGTTCATGCAAGAAAGCCCAGGAATTTAAAGGAACTGGAGGCTTTTTGCCAAGAAGAACGGGCAGCTTTACCATCTGAGAAAATAAAGAGCCTTATCCACAACTACCACAAAAGACTTCAAGATGTCATTGATGTTAGAGGGGGCAATTCACAATATTCAGAACTGGGGTATGTGAACTTTTGATCAGGGTTATTTGGATGTTTTTAGTTGTCATTATGATTTAAAAAAAGAAAACACAGTAGTTTGACAATAAATGGCTGACCCAACCACTAACCATGAGTGGGAAAAAAGGGTTTGTATTATCATTCATATTCTCTGAAAAAAGGCCAAGAAAGAAAAAAATCTGTTGGGATATGTAAAGTTTTAAGCATAACTGTATTATATAGAGTCATTACAAACAGAGTGATCAATTTCAAGTGTTTATTTATGTTAATGTTGATGATTATAGCTTACAGCCAATGAAAACCTAAAAGTCATTATCTCAGAAAATTAAAGTAGGAAGGATGAAGGATGAAGAGTCACAACCACTATAAAAGCTTATAATGGCTGCTGTAGTCCCCAGCGTGGTGCAAATAGAGCAGGGAGGATGAAGGGTTAAAAACCGTGCTGCATAGTCCATGGGAGGTCAAAGGGTGAATATAATAATAATTTATTAGTCAATGCAACGTCTTTCAGGATTTCCTAAAATGCCATGAAACATGGCAATATGATATTGATTTGTCCTGAGGAAGGGGCCAGGGAGCCCTAAAACACGTTGACTAATAAATTAATATTATATTCACCCTTTGATGTGTGGAGCCCACTGGGACGGGGTACTCGGTACCGGACCGGGGTACTGCTGGGGATATCACGGCGGTCGTGGTCCGGACCGTGTCCCGGGTTCTCACAAGTAAAAGGGGATATATACAATGGATAATGTTTGTCATGACGCCACCCACGGGTTGTGGTCAGTAATGGGACCACCGCTGCAGCGCAGCTCTGCCAGGAGGATGAAGGGATGGATGGGCTGCAGCTAGATGGATGAGCCCGCCGCGGGTCGGGCTGCTCCTGGCAGGGTAAATAGTATGATGCACAGTTCTGTATACCTGGAATCAGACACAGACACTCAGGCAGGGTTCACCGGGTTTACTTGTAAGTCCTTCAAGTAGTTCACAGCAATTCTCAGTACAGTTCTCAACACAAGTTACAGTTCAATTAACTCTGGTAACACTGAGCCCTCTGCAGCCAGGCTGTCGCTCTGAGACCTCTCACTCCTTCTAAGTGTCCTTTTAGGCTGTTCTCTCCCTCTCTGTTCTCTGCCCGGATTATATGGCGGCAGCTCGGACCCTTGTGGGTCCTCGTGGTTGCTGCTGTGCCTCCAACCCTTGTGTTGGGTACTCCAACCTGAAATTGAAGCTCCCCATCAGTTTGTCTGGGAAGCCGGAATATTGCTTCAGTTCCCCTCAGAGCCGACAGTCTGGTATGTGCCTAGCCTGCAGTAACCCTATCTTCCAAGGTGTTACCAGGCTCCATCTAATTCATGTGATTCCAGCACAATTAGGGAAAACTACTCTGCCGGTAGTTGGTCGGTGTTCCTAAGACCCGGTGATACTGGTCCGGTCTCTTTCCTCACACTCCCCTGGGATGCTGGCTATGGATGAGCTTTCTCTCCATGGTTTCTGCGTCTCCAGGGAGCCCAATCCCACCGGGATGTGTCACTGTCTGTCTGGTCTTGGCTGCTCGGCTCACTCTGGCCTACTAACTCCTTCCTCCTCTTTTCCTCTATTTGAACTCTCTGTCACCTGATCTACATTCTTTCCACCCAATTTCCTCTAAACCCGCCACCCCTTGCCCGCCTAGAGTCCCGGGCTCCGCATTGGGTGCCGCCTTTAGTGGGTGTGTGTGCCCGTGAGGGTATTTGTTGCACAAACTGTCTATCTCTCTGCCTGGCTGCAGTTCCCTATGTGGCCACCCTGATCGCAGCGGCGCCACAGATGTCTCATGGAACACTCTATATAATATATGCCACATGCAAAAAACCTTGTCCATTAAACGTATAAAGTACTCTGCAGTAAAAAAGTTGAAAATGCAAGTGCAGTAAAAGATATAAATAATAAACAGGGTACTTGGTCCATACGTTTTTTGCGCAAAAAATGTACTTCAACCTGCCTCACCTCTTCACGGTGTACCCATATCGAAGCAGTCCTATCTGTTGTATTAAAAAACCTGATCATGTAAAAATGTACCTAGTGAACAGGGTCCAAACAGGTCCAGTGTCCGATATGGACTGAAGTTGGAAGCAGCTTTTTGTGTGCAGAGCCCAGAGTGAGGGGCGGGGAACTCTCATCTCTTGCAAGGCAAGAGGCAATATTACACAAAACTAATGAAGCCTGCACACAAAGAACGCGTCTGTATGATCACGTTCACACCGCCAAAAAATCTCATGCAAAAAACCTTGTCCATTAAACGCTGAAAGTGTTACATTTCAGTAAGCCTGTTTAACACTTTTTCCCTGTGCCATCTCTCGATATTACACATTCCCTAATTTATGGATATCTATAGTTTTAAAACTTCAGCACCATGGATAGCATTTACCGGCCAATGTAGCCAATCAGCTTTCACCGCTGCTGTCACAGCTGATCGTTTACTGTGTCGGCAACCAGCAAATTCAAACACTGCTGCTTTGACAACAGTGGTGTTTGAAAAGGCAGGTAAATGCTGTCAGCAGGGCTGAAGTTTGCTCGGCGGGGTTACTCAGCATGCTGACAAATCTCGCCGTTCAAACTTCAGAACCATGGACAGTAGCACACTGACTCACGCACCACACTCTCCTGCATACAGCCATGCACACATACCCACACACGCAACACTCGCACCATACCCACATAAAACACGCACAGCACTCGCATGACTGTTATGCATCAAAACACTATGTTTTTGATGCATGACAGTGTGCCTCCACCCTAATCTCTATATCCTATATCGCAGGATGCAAATGTTTGTGTTTTTTGTCTTATCAGGACACGACGCAAGTGTGAAACCAGCCTTATGCAGTCAAATTTTTTTTTATTCAATGCTTGCATACATCATAGTAGTGACAGAGCTGGATAGAAAGATAGATAAATAGATCTCCAAATCTCAAAATTCAAGTGGTTTTATTAGTCCATACGTTACCACAACGTTTCAGTCCTCTGACCTTTTTCAAGTGGTTGCTCATGTGCTGCTCATGTGCTGCTCAAATTGTTGCTCATGTGCTGCTCTTTTTTGTTTTTAGATAGATAGAGATAGATAGATAGATAGATAGATAGATAGATAGATAGATAGATAGATAGATAGATAGAAAAAAGAAAAAACTGCACAGCACTCACAGACTAATGTGAACTGGTGCCAGCAGGGACGCTGGGTCAAATAACTAGAAAAAGTTCTCTGCAGCACTGACGTACAAATGCTAACAAGCTATATGTATATGAGAAAAAAGTTTAAAAAATTACGTTTTTTTTTTAAAAACTCAAAAATCTTATCTTTTTATTTCTGAAGTTCTTAGTACATACATTGGCCAATGTGCCAGTGCCAGTGCCAGTGAGTGCTGTGCAGTTTTTTTCTTTTTTGTATCATATGGAGTTGCTGGCTCCATGCTGCAATTTGCACCCTCATAGCCTGCAGGTGATCTAGGGTCGAGATGGAGTCTGCCCACTGAGAAGTTGGGGGGTGGACAAGGAGGATAGGGATATCAGCGTAGGACTCATCGGACCTGAAGTCACTTTGTCGCAGTCGATGAGCAAACAGACATTGGCCAATGTGTGTACTAAGAACTTCAGAAATAAAAAAATAAGATTTTTGAGTTTTTTGAAAAAAACTTAAGTTTTTAAACTTTTTTCTCATATACATATAGCTTGTTAGCAATTGTACATCATTGGTAGTAGCTGAGTGCTGCAGAGAACTTTTTCTAGTAAGATAGATAGATAGATAGATAGATAGATAGATAGATAGATAGATAGATAGATAGATATTGATACAATAGGAGATAGGGAAATGTATAGAAATGGCAATAGATACTGTAGATAGACAAACGGACAGACAGATAGACAAGATAGATGACAAAGAAAGTACAAAACATTGTTTACTAGGTATAATTACTTCTCCATTTCTTTTTTTTACATCTATAGAAAAAAACATCCCGTGGTTATGATGACGATGAAGGCTTGTGCTGTAAATTACATTTATTAGCATTAGAATAAGTACAATACATTATACCAGAGATATTTCCAGTGTTAACCTTGTCTCCTAAATTTTGTCAGTAAGAAGAGAAAGATTTTTTTTGGCCGATTGCACACATTATTATCACAAAAAGCCTCACTTTATCACAGTGCCGCTGGCTTCAATAAGTGTCTCCTGATCACACAATCTTTCAAGTCAAGTTGAAGGTTTTTCGGCCAGACTTTCATTGAAGATAACCTAAGGGTTAGTGCTTGGACTGATGCCACACAGCATTCTCCATGGTTATTTGTGAATGTGCCCCTTCCTTCATGGAAGTCTCTGCATTTCCTGGATTTACCTTAAACTCTAAAGTTCCAAGTTTTGTGTTTCATATAATTCAGTGCCTTCCGCTTGTGCGCGCGTGTGTCAGATTATCTGCTAAAGGTTATAACCCATTTCCTGTGAATGCGGACACAGGAAGAGGAAATGAACAAGCACACAAGTAGTGATTGGATTTCAAAGGTCAGCAATCCCAGGAGGAGGCATAAAGAACCTGTGCTGCAGTATTCACAACACAAGGAAAAGAATCACAATTTTTCTTGTCGTGTCGGAAATCACTTTTCATAACAGCTGACAAAGTAGGCTGCATAACAATAGGCAGACAGCGGTGTTTATTTTATGTATTATCAGCGGAAACAATGTGAAGCTATCAGGGGCAGGACTGGACACACCTTGGCTGATGAAAGGCCATTCAAAATGCCATCTAAGTTAAATCATTCTGTCCAGAGGTTGAATACATTAATGTGTAGCTCTGGCCCTTTGCTCCATGCACAGTCTTTAAATCAAAAGGTTAAGTGCATAAATTATATTGAGAGAATGCACCTCTGAAGTATGGCCGGGAGGATTGCAATAGAGTGGGTTAAAAAGTACAAGAGTCCTTCAGACTAGCTAATAATTGTTCTATGGCATGTTTTTGCCATAATTGTTTCTTCATGCTTAAAAAGACTACAATTAGTTTAGTCTTTTTGATAATTAATTTTTTAAAGGATTCTGAGGATTAATTCTAAGCTGCTTTATGAGCAGCAATAGGGACAGAGCTAATGCACACTTCTCCGTCCTCCTCCTTCTTGACCTGTTCTCTGCATTCCACACAGTTGACCACTGCCTCCTATTACAGATCCTCTCTTCCATTGGTATCACTGACCTTGCCCCCTCATGGATCTTCTCCTACCTTTCCAACAGCACATTTAGTGTCTCCCACTCCCATACTACCTCCTCACCCCATCCCCTCTCTGTTGGGCTCCCTTAAGGTTCCTTGGACCCCTTCTTTTTTCCATTTATACCCTTGGCCCAGGACAACTCATAAAGTCCCATGGATTCCTGTACCACCTGTATGCTGATGACACTCAGATCTACCTCCCTGACCCAGATGTCACCTCTCTGCTGTCTAGAATCCCAGAGTGTCTATCAGCCATATCTTCCTTCTTCTCCTCTCGCTACCTTAAACTAAATATAGACAAAACTGAACTCATGATCTTTCCCCATCATGCACACCTCCCTGATCAGATCTATCTATCACAATAAATTATATCAAATGATGAAGTCCACTGACTCAGAGTAATCCTTGACTCTGCCTTATCCTTCAAACCACACATTCAAGCTCTCGCCACCTCCTGAATCCAGAATCCGTTCCTTCCTCAACCCTCAATCTACTAACCTACTAGTGCACGCCCTCATCATCTCCCTTCTTGACTATTGCAACCTCCTCCTCTGTGGCCTCCCTGCTAACACTCTTGCAGCTCTCCAATCTGTCCTTAACTCTGCTGCCCGACTAATCCACCTCTCTCCTCGCTGCTCGTCCACTTCTCCCCTTTGCAAATCCCTCCACTGGCTCCCAATTCCTCAGCGCATTCAATTCAAACTACTAACATTGACTTATAAAGCCGTCCACAATCTGTTTCCCCATATATCTCTGAACTAATCTCCTGATATCATCCAACTCGTAATCTTCGATCCTCCCAAGACCTCCTCCTTTCCTCCACACTTGTACGCTCCTCATCTTGTGCAAAAACTACTAGAAAAAAGCAGCATCAATGCATGAACCAAAATCCCATTTGTAAAAGTTTTTTATTCATCATATAAGAGACTTTTTGCACTTTTTATCTATCCAGGGTGCAGTTGGACCCCTAGGGGCGCCATTCATCTAGTGGTGCAGAGGTATCGTACTGTGTGGCCCAATGCTTAGCAGCGGAGCGGTTGGGTCGCTTTCAGACACTCTACATCAATTGTAAAGCGCTGCGGAATATGTTGGCGCTATATAAATAAAGCTTTATTATTATTATTATCAGTGTGAATGGTGCTCTAAGCGGGCCCAGTGTATGCATGGCAAATCACCTCCCACACATAGCTGGTCGAGAGGGTTTATTAGCCTGCAGCTGGGCTTGCTTTACAATTGGGCTCTGACTGCTTCCTGAGAGTGCATTTTGATTCTGCTTTTGGCATAGATGGCAAGTTTTTTTGATGCTGCTTTTTTCTAGTAGTTTTTGCACAAGTTTTTGATAGGACTGATGAGCATGGGATTCCTTGTCGTGGATCATCAGCTTAAATGTCTTGGCCAATGCATGAACCAAAATCCCATTTGTAAAAGTTTATTATTCATCATATAAGAGACTTTTTGCACTTTTTATCTATCCAGGGTGCAGTTGGGCCCCTAGGGGCGCCATTCATCTAGTGATGCAGAGGTATCGTACTGTGTGGCCCAATGCTCAGCAGCGGAGCGGTTGGGTCGCTTTCAGACACTCTGCATCATGTGTATCAGTGTGAATGGTGCTCTAAGCGGGCCCAGTGTATGCATGGCAAATCGCCTCCCACACATAGCTGGTCGAGATGGTTTATTAGCCTGCAGCTGGGCTTGCTTTACAATTGGGCTCTGACTGCATCCTGAGAGTGCATTTTGATTCTGCTTTTGGCATAGATGGTAAGTTTTTTTGATGCTGCTTTTTTCTAGTAGTTTTTGCACAAGTTTTGATAGGACTGATGAGCATGGGATTCCTTGTCGTGGATCATCAGCTTAAATGTCTTGGCAAATGCATGAACCAAAATCCCATTTGTAAAAGTTTTTTATTCATCATAAAAGAGACTTTTTGCACTTTTTATCTATCCAGGGTACAGTTGGGCCCCTAGGGGCGCCATTCATCTAGTGGTGCAGAGGTATCGTACTGTGTGGCCCAATGCTCAGAAGCGGAGCGGTTGGGTCGCTTTCAGACACTCTGCATCAATTGTTTCAGTGTGAATGGTGCTCTAAGCGGGCCCAGTGTATGCATGGCAAATCGCCTCCCACAAATAGCTGGTCGAGATGGTTTATTAGCCTGCAGCTGGGCTTGCTTTACAATTGGGCTCTGACTGCATCCTGAGAGTGCATTTTGATTCCGCTTTTGGCATAGATGGTAAGTTTTTTTGATGCTGCTTTTATCTAGTAGTTTTTGCACAAGTTTTGATAGGACTGATGAGCATGGGATTCCTTGTCGTGGATCATCAGCTTAAATGTCTTGGCAAATGCATGAACCAAAATCCCATTTGTAAAAGTTTTTTATTCATCATAAAAGAGACTTTTTGCACTTTTTATCTATCCAGGGTGCAGTTGGGCCCCTAGGGGCGCCATTCATCTAGTGGTGCAGAGGTATCGTACTGTGTGGCCCAATGCTCAGCAGCGGAGCGGTTGGGTCGCTTTCAGACACTCTGCATCAATTGTTTCAGTGTGAATGGTGCTCTAAGCGGGCCCAGTGTATGCATGGCAAATCGCCTCCCACACATAGCTGGTCGAGGTGGTTTATTAGCCTGCAGCTGGGCTTGCTTTACATTTGGGCTCTGACTGCATCCTGAGAGTGCATTTTGATTCTGCTTTTGGCATAGATGGTATGCTCCTCATTTAACCACCTGCATGACTTTGCCTGAAAATCCCCCATCCTCTGGAATTCTGCACCTCAAAACGTCCGACTATCCCCTACACTCGGGACCTTCAAGCGGAACCTGAAAACCCATTTCTTCAGAACAGCCTACAGCCTGCAATGACCACGGTGCCACCACTGGACCCGGCGCTCCACCACCACTGGACCTGGTGCTCCACCATGACTTGACCTTGCGCTCCACCACCACGGGACCTTGCGCTCTACCACCACTGGAACCGATGCTCTACCACCACCAGAGCAGACCCAACCTACTGTTTTGTTCCCCATATGTATATACATATATATATATATATATACAGTTAGGGCCAGAAATATTTGGACAGTGACACAAGTTTTGTTATTTTAGCTGTTTACAAAAACATGTTCAGAAATACAATTATATAAATAATATGGGCTGAAAGTGCACACTCCCAGCTGCAATATGAGAGTTTCCACATCCAAATCGGAGAAAGGGTTTAGGAATTATAGCTCTGTAATGCATAGCCTCCTCTTTTTCAAGGGACCAAAAGTAATTGGACAATGGACTCTAAGGGCTGCAATTAACTCTGAAGGCGTCTCCCTCGTTAACCTGTAATCAATGAAGTAGTTAAAAGGTCAGGGGTGGATTCCAAGTGTGTGGTTTTGCATTTGGAAGCTGTTGCTGTGACCAGACAACATGCGGTCAAAGGAACTCTCTAATGAGGTGAAGCAGAACATCCTGAGGCTGAAAAAAAAGAAAAAAACCATCAGAGAGATAGCAGACATGCTTGGAGTAGCAAAATCAACAGTTGGGTACATTCTGAGAAAAAAGGAATTGACTGGTGAGCTTGGGAACTCTAAAAGGCCTGGGCGTCCACGGATGACAACAGTGGATGATCGCCGCATACTTTATTTGGTGAAGAAGAACCCGTTCACAACATCAACTGAAGTCCAGAACACTCTCAGTGAAGTAGGTGTATCTGTCTCTAAGTCAACAGTAAAGAGAAGACTCCATGACAGTAAATACAAAGGGTTCACGTCTAGATGCAAACCATTCATCAATTCCAAAAATAGACAGGCCAGAGTTAAATTTGCTGAAAAACACCTCAAGAAGCCAGCTCAGTTCTGGAAAAGTATTCTATGGACAGATGAGACAAAGATCAACCTGTACCAGAATGATGGGAAGAAAAAAGTTTGGAGAAGAAAGGGAACGGCACATGATCTAAGGCACACCACATCCTCTGTAAAACATGGTGGAGGCAACGTGATGGCATGGGCATGCATGGCTTTCAATGGCACTTGGTCACTTGTGTTTATTGATGACATAACAGCAGACAAGAGTAGCCGGATGAATTCTGAAGTGTACCGGGATATACTTTCAGCCCAGATTCAGCCAAATGCTGCAAAGTTGATTGGACGGCGCTTCATAGTACAGATGGACAATGACCCCAAGCATACAGCCAAAGCTACCCAAGAGTTCATGAGTGCAAAAAAGTGGAACATTCTGCAATGGCCAAGTCAATCACCAGATCTTAACCCAATTGAGCATGCATTTCACTTGCTCAAATCCAGACTTAAGACGGAAAGACCCACAAACAAGCAAGACCTGAAGGCTGCGGCTGTAAAGGCCTGGCAAAGCATTAAGAAGGAGGAAACCCAGCGTTTGGTGATGTCCATGGGTTCCAGACTTAAGGCAGTGATTGCCTCCAAAGGATTCGCAACAAAATATTGACAATAAAAATATTTTGTTTGGGTTATGTTTATTTGTCCAATTACTTTTGACCTCCTAAAATGTGGAGTGTTTGTAAAGAAATGTGTACAATTCCTACATTTTCTATCAGATATTTTTGTTCAACCCTTCAAATTAAACGTTACAATCTGCACTTGAATTCTGTTGTAGAGGTTTCATTTCAAATCCAATGTGGTGGCATGCAGAGCCCAACTCGCGAAAATTGTGTCACTGTCCAAATATTTCTGGCCCTAACTGTATATATATATATATATATATATATAATATATATAAGGGCTCGGATGTCATGGCAATTACATCAGCTACATTCTCATCTCGTAGACTGTGAGCCTTTGTGGACAGGATTTCTCCCCTCTTGTATCTGTATGACCGAATTGTCAACATTTATTGTTACTTGTATTGTTACTATGTTACTTGTCCTAGTCTGCCCTTTTTAGCATGTAAAGCGCCTTGGAATATTAATAATAATAATGTTATTCCTTATATATAGCTTCAAGTAGTTTTCTACTATGCCTTTTGCTCCAGTTCACATTGTGCATTAATACTAGAGATGAGCGATGTTCGACTCGAATAGTTAGCCAATCTCAAATTCGAGTTAATTTTGGCCCTATTCGAGTCATTCGCCGAATTCGAACAATTTGGTTCCAATTCGGCGAATTTCGAACATGTTCGATTTTGGTTCGAAAATGCGGCAGATGCGGTCAGAAAACCGCATCTGCCGCATTTTGAGCCAAAATTAACATTCCCTAAAAGAAAGTGTTAAAAATAAAAAAATAATCTATGCTCACCTGTCCGCGGTCCACCAAAGCCTCCGGCAAGGTCCTGTGGCTTCTAGGACCTGTGGTGACGTCACGTTCTCACGGAACTCCGGTCTATTTTAAGCTTTCCGGTAAGGTCCTGTGCTTCCAGGACCTGTGGTGACGTCATGTTCTCGCGGAACTCCGGTCATGTGACCGGAGTTCGCGCGAGAACATGACGTCACCACAGGTCCTAGAAGCCACAGGACCTTGCCGGAGGCTTCGGTGGACCGCTGACAGGTGAGCATAGATTATTTTTTTATTTTTAACACTTTCTTTCACTTTTTTTCACTTCCACAATGTATGTATATACATTGTGGAAGTGAAAAAGCCCCACAAGCCCGGATTGTTCGTTTTCCGGGGTGTTCGACGGTGTTCGTCGAGCATTCGACGAACATTCGTCGAACACCCCGTCGATTTGACGAATCTAATTCGAACACCGGGGTGGTGGCTCATCTCTAATTAATACATGTTAGCCAGTATACTCTTTTCTTGTTAGAATTTTTAGTGTTGGTGTGCAGCAGATCTCTTTTAAGTAATGTATACAGTATAAGTCTACATAGCCATCTATATATAATATGAGCCCAAACATATCTCCATATATTCAGTATGAGAACCAATATAGCCCCCTATATACGGTATAAGTCCCCTCATAGGTTTTCTATGTAATGTACGTATAGTATCTGCCGCTGTCCAGGGTCCTGAAGGCATTTACATTAGATCTATGGTGGTGCGCTGCCCATGAGTAGTCAGCATGTCTCTAGGGGGGGTGGGCGCCCCTACAGACATGTTGCCCACAACTAATATTAATATGTAATGTTTTAATAAAGAGTTAACACTTTGTTCATCCCTGTGGCAGCAGGGATGAACAAAGTATACGGTTACCGCATTGCTCAGGATTATACATCCTGAGCAATGCAGTTACCCCATTGCGGGTCACAGAACCGCTCCGAAAACTGCAGCCTGCATCATTTTTCACGCAGGCTGCAGATCCGGAGCCGGTAACCGGATTACTTGTAAAGCAAACCTGTTACCATAATGGGCTCCTATGGGGAGTGTTTTCTGCTCCGGTTTTGAGCTTTTTGAAAGCTCAAAACCGGATCAGGTTTTAAAAATAAAAACGCAGATGTGACCCTAGCCTTATAATGGGGTCCAACTGGTGTGAAAAATTGCTAAGTAGGAGTTATGATTTTACCTGTAAAAATCAAAGGAAATATGCAGCAGCAGTCTCATGACAAAACCACAAAAGAGATAGGAGCACAGGCTGAATGTCAGCTACAGAAAACCCTATGCTAGCGTTGTGCCCTGCCAGTACAGGTAACCACAGACCTACCTAAAACATGGATGGATTTCCATAGTGAGTACCCCATAAGGTACCTTTACACGCGGCAACTTTTCGGGGAATTTCACTGGCAACTTACTGGTTGCAGTGAAATCATGGACACATTGTTCCATTTGTACACAGCAACAAGATAGAATAATGTGTCCATGATTTCACTGCAACCAGTAAGTTGCCAGTGAAATTCCTAGAAAAGTTGCCGTGTGTAAAGGGACCCATACACATACAACACCTAAAATCCCAGAACTGTAGGGGTAGCCCAACTTGCTGCCTTTAAGCAAGATCCTCTATAAATACCGATGTGGGGGGCGGAGTTAGTCAGAGTGTGCAGTCACTAGGAGAACTGTGAAGAAGTCCTAGTGTGTCTGAGCTGTTCTAGGTCCGAGCCAGTTGACAACCGAGCAGTTAGCAGCTTAGCCAGTGCAGGGACTTAAGAGTGAGATCAAAGGCAAGGCGTAAAGAATGAAGTGAGAGCAGACTGGAGGCAGAGGAGCCGTACCGGTTCACCCCAGAAAGCCACCCGGAAAATGGAGTCCGAGTCTGCAGGAGAGCGTTTAGCCCAGCAGAGAAACCGGTTCAATGAGAAGACTCCAGTCTCCCGGTCATCTGTTTAGCAGCCAAGAATGGAGCCAGGCACCGCAGGAGAGAATATGGTGTCAGTCCACACAAAGGTTTCCCACTACAACACGCAGGTGACAGAAGAGCAGAGGAGGCCAGGCCTAGTTTTACACAGAGCAGGGGCTTCAACAAGGGAAAAGTGACAAGGAGGTCTTAAACTCACTCACCGTGGAGATTCAGAAGTGTTTCCCGACCACCGGAGTGTACCTTGGACGTTACCTGCAATTCCACCAGTAAAGGTACAGAAACAACTTACGGTGTGCGTGTCGATTCCTCAGTCCCTGACCATGTCCAGCACAAAGACTGCCACAGCTGCCTGGCAGCGCAGCCAACTCCCGGCATCAATCTGTCACCTCACTGCAGCCCCGGGGACTCTGCTCCGCCTGTTGGGAGCTATACCACCCAGCTGCCTGACTCTCATTCCCAGAGGCCCACAGCAGCGCTAGTGCATTCACCAGAAACCACAGGTGGCATCATGATAAACTTTATTCCCTTTTCCACAACTCCTCCAATTTTTGGGGTGACCACTAGGGCCATGGGTCCGGGCGGGCCACTGGTGACATCCCTGAAACTCCACGCCTGGGTACCGAGTCCCCATAGGCCCTTGGGTGAATCATTAGTCAGTGTATTCAGGAGTATTAGTGACTATGCTGTTGATAATATTAGCCACAGTCTTTATAAGAATGCTAGAGTAGCCATCACAGTGCACGTGAACATTAGTCAAGAGTCAGATAACAAAAAACTTCGTCCACATTTACAAAGAAAGCAGCCATAGTTTTAAATAGAAAGGTAGAATACAATACTAGTTTCGAACAGTATGCAGTTTAAGTTTATACATGTTATATGAAGGGAAAAGCCTAAATATAAGTGCAAATACTTACATTACAAACAGTAATGCAAAACCACACCATCCATGAGAGGATGAAGCATGAGGAGACTACAGACATTGCTGATTTACAAACTTCATACCTATGTGGAGGAAAAAAATAGTGATAAGCGAGTGGGCCCAGCACTGCTCGTTACTTGATTGAGCATCGGGGTTCTAGGGCATGTCTGTCAACCGGACGAATATTGTTTTTTGGCAACTAAATATACTGGGATTGCCTGCCAATCATGGTAATGCCATACCAAACTACTAGAATTATATTGGCCGCATCATCAGGTCTTATATGAGACGCCGCGGTGTAGGGCAAAAAGAGTTGATGTAGGAGGGCAAACTTAGATTAGAGCAGGCATATAGACTGGGCTATAAACTGGCACCTTTGAGCACCTTCCATGTGGCACTAAACGGTGTTGTTAGCCTGGTTTAATGTTTTAAACAAATAAATAAAAAAAAAAAACAGCTCTCATCTGTCTGCATTACCTTAGTTGGTTATCAAAAATAGAGGGGACCCTATGCTTTTTTTAAAATAAATAAATAACTCAGTGAGACCTGTCAGCTCTGATGAGTGTTGCTGTCACCCAGGGCTTATGTATAGCCAGCCGTACCTTACTGTTTTTCACAATCGACGAAGCTGCAGAGGTGAATCATGGATTACATCGGAGCTTCTTACGGACATTTTTTTTTTTAAATTGATGAACAAGGGAACGTGGGATTCTTAATTGAAATTATTTTTTTCCTATGTGCATTTGTTTTTTAACTTTACACTTACTGGGTTAGTAATTGGGATGTCTGATACAACCCTCTTTATTGATAACATCAGGGATTGATGGCAACTGAGATCAACCCCATTAATCATTACTTGATTGCCACCGCACAAGGGCAATTGAGAAGAGCCAGGGCGAAGCACCAGAATTGAGGCATCTAATGTGATGCACTGATACTGGGGCTGCTATGGCTGGTATATTTAAGTTGGGAAGGGACAAATAACTATGGGCCTTCCCAACCTAGTAATACCAACCCACTGCGATCTGCTTTGCCTTGGTTGATTATCAAAATAGAGGGGACACCATGCCATTTGTTTTTAAATTACTTATTTATACAGTTTAACTTTGTGCAGAGCAGAATGAGATAATCCCCCTGCACTGTCCATTTCATAGTTCATAGGTTGCTTTAGATCTACAGCCTACAAAGCAGCAGTTCCAGGTCCATGATATTATCATGTCATGACACACACAGGCACAGGTTGCCATAGTACTGGTGCAATGATCTCACTCCATTGGACTGCCTGGACCTTTCACTGTCTGCTGGAATCACCAAAATTAGGTAAGTATATGATGTATTTTTCTTGTGATATTGCATGAGAGTCATTATGTGTGTGGGCTACTAATGAGACACTCTCATATACTAGCTACCATCATACATTTTGGGGGCTTCTAAAGGGACCATCCTGCATAGTGGGGGCCATCATACATAGTAGGGCTATTAAGGAGGCCATCATTCTTAGAGTGGGCAACTAAAGTGACTATCACACAGATTGAGAGATACTAAGGGGGTCCTCTCATAGAGTGGGGGCTAATTAGGGACCCTTCTTCAAAGTGAGGGCTGTTAAGAGGACTTTCTTAATGAGTGAGGGCTACTAAGGAGGCCCTCCTACAGAGTTAGGGCTATGAGAGGTCCATCATAGAATGATGGGAATAATGTTGGGTCATCGTACAGTTTAGGGGCATGATACAATTGACTCGTCCCGGGCGGGGACCATGAGGCACTCGGAACCGGGCTTTCTCGATGTCGTCGGGGCTGTGTGATGTCATACTGGCATGACCCGGTCCGTGATCCCCTCGTTGGGCAATCAGTTAAAAAGGAAGGTTGAAAAAGGGATGAAAATAAAAATAAAAAATAAAAGAGTTTGTGTCGTGACGCCACCCGTATAGCCGCTGCTGTAGTCGAGACCTCTGGGGATGATGGGAGTAGCAGTTGTGATGATTTAGCTCTCCATGGGAAGAGCATTTTCCCAGGGAAACCGTAGAGACTATGGAGGTAATTTGAGGAATTCAAGGACAGTGGGGCTGAGTACAGAGGCCTTATCTGCGCTGCACTGGGGTTCGGTGCACGGGACATAAAGACCCTGCAACTCACTGGTTTTGTGGTTGGAGCGTGGACTGTCCTGCCACTTTAGGGCCAGTACCCTGGTTCCTGCCCAGTCCTTCAGCTTTCTCGCTAATTCGGGTGCGCAGGTGGATTGCTCACTACCTGTTACCCTAAGAGTCCTTCTGTCTCTCTGCGGTCTGTAGCCTGGGACCTGGAACAGCCTTAGGATGGTACAGGCGGATGGGTCTGTGTCCTTTCAGTCTCGTGTAATGACGGTGTTCTCTCTTCTCTCCATCTGACTGAACTGAACTGAACTGCTGCTCCTCACTGACTAACAGACTAAATGACTATCTTCTTGTGGTTTTTCCTGGTTTTTATTTCCTCCTATGACCATTTCCTGTGCTAACTTTCCCACCCTCCGCCTGTTTCCTCCCACCATCCCATAGCTAAGCTTGAGGTCCCATGCTCCGGGACCGGAGTGTGTTGGGTGTGTGTTTGGGTGACTGGACTTACCAATCCCGATTGCTGCAACTTCTAGTGGTGACCAGACCGCAGGGGCGTCACACAATGTTGGCAGTATTGTAGATGATATCGTATAATGTGGGCTATAATTGTGGGAGCTATTAAGGAGCCATTATAAAATGTGAAGGCTGCTAAGGAACCATTATACAGTGTGGAGGCTACCAAGCAGCCCATCAAACAGTTTTATGACTACTGTGGCAGCATCATACAGTTTTGGGGGCATTATACTGTTTATAGGGGAGCTGTTGGGACTTCATACTATATAGATGGGAGTTGTAGGCCCAATGTATTGTATTTAGGAGAGCTGTGAGTACATCATTTTGTGTACAGGGGAGCTCTGTGAGAACATAATACTGTGTAGAAGAGAGCTTTAGGGACATTAAACTGTAGAGTGGAGCTGTGGGTCCATTATACTGTGTATAAATAGCTGAGTGGGCATTTTTCTGTATACAAGGGAGCTATGGTGACATCATTCTTACTATAGAGGAGCTGTAAGAACATCATACTGTGCAGATGCTGAGGGACCCCATCCATACAGGACCCCAGCAGTTGTGGGCAAGGCCCTCGGTGAGTGCCAAAGCAGATACAATGTCAATTAAGTCCTGCAGCAATTCTTTGCTAAAACAGTCTTGTGAAATAATGCCACACAACTTGAACATTACTTGTTTAGGGATATTCACAAAAATATATTTTGGTGCAGATTGCTACCGCTGTTGCCGTACATCTAGGCTCTCGCTTACCCTGCTCAACACCACGTTGTTCCACTGAGATTTCATATAGTCTGTACTGGCTCAAACCAACTCTTCCCTTAAGGAATTGCTCGGGGGGGCGGTTAGACAATAGACAATGTTGCTTTGTCGCTAGCACAATGTAGATCCTTTCATCAAATTCTCTGCTGAAGCTCACCACAGCCATACCGGAGGTATCAGTCACTTCCCGATAACTATATTGAACTCCCAGGATGACCCAAAAGGTTTTCTAGAATCCAATAAATTGGCCTGACGTTCCAGTGGTTCCTTCTTTTTATCCTCTTCTAGGGACTCTCTGCTTTTCACACACATGCAGGCTTGTTTTATTACTTAAACCACACCCCTAGTTAACCTAATAACACTTTCACTTCTAGGAGAAACCTATAACTCCACTCTTAAAGGGTGTACTAGCTCACTAGCTAATTTATCTCTAGGTTACCTGAGGTACCAGGGAGCAGTCTTTTATCTTGGCCACAAGTGGCCGTATACACAGAACTTCATACACATAAATCTGTAACATGTCAACATAGATACTCAATATGTGTACAAGAGCACAACATTTCCCGGGAAGGGGGTGACAGGACCCTAGACCCCCTTACACAGAAGGGGGCTGTAGGCCCATCATATTGTGTATAGGGGAGCCTATGTATAGGGACCCTTTAAACACATAAATCTGTGTAAAGAGGGGCTGTACTGAGGAAGCATCAGAGGACATTATTAAATATTAAGTGTGCCCTTATTGTTATAGGGAAATTTAGAGTATTGTGACTGTCAAAAGAGCACACGGGGGCGTTATACCTTTCATGGGAACAGAATGTGCATACTGTTTTCTAGGGCTAAAATAAATTCTAGAGGTCTGTTTTACCTTCTAGAGGGCACAAAGGAGTCATTTTATTTTGTATGGGGCATAGTGGTGGGCATTATTATGATGGGCAGTAAGAGAAGCCCTGTTTGTCTACCACACAGCATGTGCAGTAATAGGGAAACATACGGCACCTGTGGCTCAGCACTGGGGTATAAGCAGGGTGAGAAGTTTGTTGGGAAAACATGGGGATGGTGCTGAAACTATGAGAAGTCAAATGTATTCTTGCTGTAATCTCTGTAGATGAGTCATGGCTTGAATGGTTGACATGTTGCTCTAGGCCAGATGGAAAAGATGGGGGAAGTGAACTAGGGATGGGCGAATCTACTCGCTAGGACTCGTTACTCGGCGAGTAGTAAGGGACTCGCAGGACTCGGTACTCTGCGAGTTTCCCAGTGATTACTCGCACGAGTCCAATGCAAATCAATATCAATCCTAGTTTTGTCAGAAACGCTGACAAAACTAGGATTGCCATTGTTTGCATTAGACTCGTGCGAGTCATCACTGGCTACTGTGCCAGTGATAGCAGGGAAACTCGCAGATAACTGCTGTTTCTTTGCGAGCTGAGTCCAGCTGTCTTCTCTGTGCAGCTCCAGGGTCCTAGAGCCCGCCTGCTCACAGACATGATGTAGCAGAGCTGAGATTGTTCTCAGTCTGCTCATTCCGTGTACAGACATGAATGTCTGTGCACAGAGATGATGTAGCAGTGCTGAGATTGTTCTCAGTCTGCTCATTCCCTGTGTACAGACATGAATGTCTGTGCACAGAGATGACGTAGCAGTGCTGAGATTGTTCTCAGTCTGCTCATTCCCTGTGTACAGACATGAATGTCTGTGCACAGAGATGACGTAGCAGAGCTGAGATTGTTCTCAGTCTGCTCATTCCCTGTGTACAGACATGAATGTCTGTGCACAGAGATGACGTAGCAGAGCTGAGATTGTTCTCAGTCTGCTCATTCCCTGTGTACAGACATGAATGTCTGTGCACAGAGATGATGTAGCAGAGCTGAGATTGTTCTCAGTCTGCTTATTCCCTGTGCATAGACATCTATATTTATGCACAGGGGATGTAGCAGAGAGGACATCGCGTTTTGGACTGCGTCGGACGGAAGAGGATTTTTTTAATTAAAGATGGAGTCCCTAATGGCTTTTTTTTTTATTTCTAATAAAAAATTTTCCTTGTGTTGTGTTTTTTTTAAAACAATTTAATAGAAATTCATGGCGGTCATGTCTAATATTGGCGTGACCGCCATAAATTTCGGGCTTAGGGCCAGCTGATAATACAAAGCTGGCCCTAACCTCTTTATTACCCAGCGTGCCACCGCTACCAGGGCCGCTGGAAGAGCGGGGTTCAGCGCCAGAGGATGGCGCTTCAATGAACGCGCCATCTTCTGGGGCGGCTGCGGGCTGCAATTTGCAGCGGGGGGTGCCCAGAAAGCTTGGGCATCCCTGCGCTGCGGATTCCAGCCCCCAGCTGCTTAGCTGTACCTGGCTAGACATAGAAATTGCGCGGAGCCCCACGCATTTTTTTTTCAGAGTCTCAGAGTCAGAATCTCAGAATTTCATGAAATAATTAAAAAAAAATGCGTGGGGCTCCGCGCAATTTCTATGTCTAGCCAGGTACAGCTAAGCAGCTGGGGGCTGGAATCCGCAGCGCAGGGATGCCCAAGCTTTCTGGGCACCCCCCGCTGCAAATTGCAGCCCGCAGCCGCCCCAGAAGATGGCGCGTTCATTGAAGCGCCATCCTCTGGCGCTGAACCCCGCTCTTCCAGCGGCCCTGGTAGCGGTGGCACGCTGGGTAATAAAGAGGTTAGGGCCAGCTTTGTATTATCAGCTGGCCCTAAGCCCGAAATTTATGGCGGTCACGCCAATATTAGACATGACCGCCATGAATTTCTATTAAATTGTTTTAAAAAAAACACAACACAAGGAAAATTTTTTATTAGAAATAAAAAAAAAAAGCCATTAGGGACTCCATCTTTAATTAAAAAAATCCTCTTCCGTCCGACGCAGTCCAAAACGCGATGTCCTCTCTGCTACATCCCCTGTGCATAAATATAGATGTCTATGCACAGGGAATAAGCAGACTGAGAACAATCTCAGCTCTGCTACATCATCTCTGTGCACAGACATTCATGTCTGTACACAGGGAATGAGCAGACTGAGAACAATCTCAGCTCTGCTACATCATCTCTGTGCACAGACATTCATGTCTGTACACAGGGAATGAGCAGACTGAGAACAATCTCAGCTCTGCTACATCATCTCTGTGCACAGAGATTCATGTCTGTACACAGGGAATGAGCAGACTGAGAACAATCTCAGCACTGCTACATCAGGCAGCAGGCGGGCTCTAGGACCCTGGAGCTGGCAGCCTGTACAGAGGAGACAGGATCTTATCTGTGCGAGTCAGCGATTACTTACAAAGTAAACGAGTCCAATGCAAATAAATGACAAAACTAGGATTGCTTCAGGCTGAAGCTTCCGAGACACATCTGTGATTTGTAAATCTCACACTACTGCTATTACTCGCTTCCCCATTCATTAACATTGGACTCGCTAGACTCGCAACGAGTAGCGAGTCCTGTGCTCGGACTCGCTAGAGTCAAGCGATTCCGAGTAATTTAGGATTCGCCCATCACTAAAGTGAACTACTCTATCAGAAAGAACATCAGCTGTAAATCACCATCTATAACTGTACTGTAATCCCTTTATGTTTTGCAGGATTAGTATTGACTACTGCATGTCACCATATAGAGGTAATATTTATTTTTGTATAGACATTATATTCAGTAACAGGACCGCCATCTGTTGAGGTTCTCTTTTACCAAATTTTAGTATGTGTCACCGAAGTTGTAATAAGGGTTACTTGGTTAAGGGCTAACTCAAATGTTTTCTCACAACTGAACTTGACCCTTAGCTACCGCTCTGGTTGATAGAGCTTTGAGACAATTGCGAAAACATGATGATCTCCTAGATGTGCTCTTCTAGTCACTTAACTTTTGTAGCCAATTACAGCCTACAGCACTACTGTGACTTCAGAACGGAACATTGCTTGCAGAACCAGTGCAGGCTTTCAGAGCAGCCGGTATAAGATTCATGAGCATGCTCAAAGGTGAATAGTCCGACAATATTTTTAAGCCCCTGTATGCCTTTATTTTATTTTTCCTATTTGGAACCACACCTTGAACCAGTGTCCCTTATTGTGGTATACGCCTTGGTACAGTCACTCCACAAGGATCCTAGTCATGGAGCATTCTTGCTACAAGTCATGCTATCCTCCCTTGTGCTTACCATAAGCTATACGGTACTTAAAAGATCCATGTTCTAAAACTTGCTCTCTGATACCAACAGGCAGAAAACTACCAGGGAGTAGCCAGAAACCATTTTTTTTAAATATCCCTCTCACAATTATAATTTCTGTATTATAAGATCATCTTCATATAGCAACTGATTAGGCGATCAAGTATAAGGTTAGATCATTTAGAATTAGGAAACATTGATGTAAACTCTTTTCTTATGGAACCAGAATTAACGCAAGAACATTCCTTGAAATCAAATGGCTCAGAATAAAATAAGTAAATTATACTAGTTTCTGTTGCAATGGATTTCCTACACTGTAGTTCATTTGCATAGGTGAACATAGTGGACCCCAGTAGTGCAATGCGGAGAAAAGAAACACTGTCACTTAAATAAATGTTCATTTTTAGCTTTCCAAGTTAATCACAACATGCAATGAATTGCTTTCATTTGCTTTATAAGCCTGATTTATTGCTGACGGCACTGGGCATGTTTACCTTTCTGGATGCTGTCACTACATACTGTAAACCAGCAAGAGTTGGAAGGTCCCCTTACATCTTTGACATTCTTTCTTCCAAAGGCTTTTATTTTAATACTATGCCTAATTGCCCTTCAGTATCAAAATTAATTGTGTTTTCTTCTAAAAGGCCAAGGCGTTTTAAGGTTACTCCTGGGTCTGAGCAGCCTATGTATCTTCAATAAAAGGCTTGATTGCATTCAATGGAGAGGAGTGCTGGGAGAGATTTGCTTGACCGAGGCTATACATTACAGTCCAATTAGTGTGGAGATCACTGCAGAGTCTTTAACTTTATCTAGTAACTGTCCAGACCGTTAATGGAGACTCCAGAGAATCTGCTGGAAGGGAATTTCTGATCTCCTGGAGTGGCATTGAAGGATACCCCATTATAAACTCACTTTTCTCAGAAAAGAGTCATGTAAAAAGAAAATTGCTAATGGAATTAAGTTATTATAATAGACTTTCTGACTGTCGGGGCTAAACGTGTCCTTCAGTATCACGGTAGATGTCTCCCTTTGCTCTCTCATTTATCATTCGTTGCATGCTTTACTACACGCAAGCCATATACTGTTAAACTGACTGTACTGCTCTCTTGATATGTAACATTTTAATATTTTTTTATAGATTTTTTTTTTATTAATTTCTAAAGTAGATTTTATTAGTACTACGTCAGTAAATAATTGCTGACTTCCAGATTTACCACTTTTCTACAATATACAGTTTTTGGCTGATTCTAATTTTATTTATTTTTCTTTGCTTTATAGCACCAATATTTCCACAGTGCTTTACAAACATTATCATCACTATATATCTTTGGAGTATAGGAGGAAACACATGCAAACACGGGGAGAAAAAACAAACTCCTTACATATGTTGTCATCAGTGGGATTTGAACCACTGAGCCACCGTGCTGCCCATTTAGATGTTCAACGTGAAGCTGTTGGGGTATTCAGGCACCAGAGCCTGTCTGCAGCTGTTGGATTCCATCTATGGTTGTTTGGCTCCTGTTTAGCATTTTAGGGTACGGACACACTGGCGTGAAAATCGGACGAGTGCAATGCGAGAAAATCTCACATTGCACTCGGACCAATATTACTGAATGATTGAGAATAGATTAACGTGTGTGGTCCACTTTTTTCTCATGCAGAATCTGGATGAGAGAAAAGTTGCAACATGCTGTGACAGTATGCGAGTCACGCACGAGACTCGCCAATGCAAGTCAATGAGTCCGACAAAGTCACAGACAACACACGAACCATCCTAGTGGCATCCGTTTTTTTTAACTATTACATTAGTATTCTGTAGCTCAGAACACTGTAAAATGTTCCTGTAAATGATTGTACAGTAATAGCAGCTAAGAAAAAAACACATTGCACACGAATGTCACATGGACAACACTAGAATGTTATCTGAGAAAAAAAATCACACACTCGCATAGCAGTTGCATGCCACATGGATCAAAAAATGGATGACACTCATCCAACTCTAACAGATGAGAAGCGGACAGATTTTGTTAACAACAGTGTGTTTCCAGCCTTAGGGTACGGACACACTGGTGTGAAAATTGGACGAGTGCAACGCGAGAAAATCTCGCTTTGCACTCGGACCAATGTTACAGAATGACTGAGAACACATTAACGTGTTTTGGACGCTTTATTCCCATCCAGAATCTGGATGAGAAAAAAGTTGCAACATGCTGCAACAGTATGCGATTCATGCACGGGACTCGCCAATGCAAGTCAATGAGTCCGACAAAGTCATGGACAACACTTGGAAAATCCTAGTGGCATCCATTTTTTTTAACTAATACATTATCATTCTGTAGCTCAGAACACTGTAAAATGTTACTGTAAATGATTGTTACAATAATAGCTGCTGAGAAAAAAAATGCATTGCACACAGATGTCACACGGACAGCACTCGAATGATATCAGAGAAAAAAATCACACACTCGCATAGCAGTTGCATGCCACACGGAGCAAAAAATGGATGTCACTCATCCAACTCTAACAGATGAGAAACGGACGGATTTTTTTTTAAACCAGTGTGTTTTCAACCTAAAGGCCACTTCACACGCTAGGATATCGTTAACGATATCCTTAGAATGATCATGTGACAGTGATTGTTTCGACATCGTTAGTGCGTTGTCACATACAAGGATATCGTTAATGATATCCCATTCGGCAACGCACCAGTTAAATAGGAGAGCAAGGACTGAACAGTGTTTTAAAGCGACAGGAACAGGAGATTTTTGAAAGACATCTTTCAAAAAGGTGTTACACTGAACGATGTATCTTCTTCAAGCAGCGTTAATTGGACGACAAACGATAGATTTGAGGTCAGGATTTCATTTTTGGGATGAACGCGCCAACGATTTTCCCATCCTACATAGTGCGTCCTTTCGTGTAAATAAACTAACGATATTGTTAGAACGTTCATAAATCTGTGACGTTTGAAGGATATCGTTAACGATATCCTAGCGTGTTAAGCGGCCTTTAAGGTACGGACACACTGGTGTGAAAATCGGACGAGTGCAATGTGAGAAAATCTCACATTGCACTTGGACAAATGTTACAGAATGACTGAGAACACATTAACGTATTTTGGACGCTTTATTCTCATCCAGAATCTGAACGAGAAAAAAGTTGCAACATGCTGCAACAGTATGCAATTCTCGCGCGAGACTCGCCAATGCAAGTCAATGGGTCCGACAAAATCACAGACAGCACATGGACCATCCTACCTAGTGGCATCCGTTTTTTTAACTAATACATTATCATTCTGTAGCTCAGAACTCTGTAAAATGTTACTGTAAATGATTGTACAGTAATAGCTGCTGAGAAAAAAAATGCATTGCACACGGATGTCACACGGACAGCACTCGAATGATATCAGAGAAAAAAATCACACACTCGCATAGCAGTTGCATGCCACATGGATCAAAAAATGGATGTCACTCATCCAACTCTAACGGATGAGAAACGTACTGATTTTTTTAAAACCAGTGTGTTTCCAACCTAAAGGCCACTTCACACGCTAGGATATCATTAACGATATCCTTAGAACGATCATGTGACAGTGATTGTTTCGACATCGTTAGCGCGTTGTCACACACAAGGATATCGTTAACGATATCCCATTCGGCAATGCACCAGTTAAATAGGAGAGCAAGGACTGAACGATATTTTAAAGCGCCAGGAATAGGAGATTTTTGAAAAGCATCGTTCAGAAAGGTGTCACACTGAACGATGTGGCTTCTTCAAGCAGCGTTAATTGGACTACGAACGATAGATTTGAGGTCAAGATTTCATTTTTTGGATGAACGCTCCAACGATTTTTCCATCCTACATAGTTTATTTACACGAAAGGACACACTAACGATATTGTTAGAACATTCAGAAATCCGTGACGTTTGAAGGATATTGTTAACGATATCCCCATCCTTGCTCTCATCTTGTAGTAATGTCCCTATTCTAATCTCATATTATAGTAATGCCCCATCCTGGTCCCTTTTTTGTAGTAATGCCCCAATCTGGCCCCTCCTTGTAGTAAGGTCCCCATACTGACCCCTATATTGTAGTAATGTCTCCATGGTGGGCCCCATATTGTAGTAATGTCCCCATCCTGGTCCTCATATTGTTGTAATGTCACCATCCTGGTTCCTTTCTAGTAGTAATGACCCACCATGATTCCCTTCATTTAGTAATGCCCCATCTTTGTGACCATATTGTAGTAATGTCCCCATCCTGGTCCCCTTCGTTTAGTAATGTGGCCAACTCGCTCTTCTTTTTTGCAGTATTGTGCCCTTTTGTGCCGTTTTTCACACACACACACACACACACACACACACAACACACTTCTTCTCACCTGACCTCCATGTCCTTAACGTCATTTTTTCTGCGGCCTGCAGGCACCATGGACCACTTGACGATGACACAGTCCACGCTTTATTAATTATTACGGGCGCTGCGCAGAGACAAGTTCTCTGGCTCAGCTATAACAATACAAGCTGATGGCCAATCAGAGGCCCACAGGTGACATCCTACGCCTATGTCAGCTTCTGACCCCGATTGGCCAGCAGCTGCATTTGATATAGCTGAGCCAGAGAGCTTGTCTCTGCACGATGCCTTGAATACATATCATGTGCAGACTGTGGTGGCCCCCTGGACTGGACCGTGTCTTCGTCAAGTTGTCCGCGGTGACTGTAAAGCCCCAGGGGCTGCATGTGGCCCGCGGGCTGCATGTTTCAGGCCCCTGTATTAACACTTGACATTGCAGGCTTTTGTACTTGGACCAAGGAATTTTCAGAAATGCCAATATAAAGCAGAAGCAAAAAGGCAAACTATTTGCTTTTCAAGCGCTCACATAGTCTATATAATATGATGTTTTTTTGCACGTTTGGATCCTAAATACTGTCCAGTGGACTATCAGTCCCTATTTCAGCTAAATTTTGCAATTTCTTACACTTTTGATTGCCAGTTTGTTACAAAGCGATGCCGCTACCCTGACAGATTTGTTACTTCTATTTCTTTCTAAGGACTAAGAGAACCCAGTACGCTGCACAAACTACAACTTATGTCAAGGTTTACAATCTCCTTTGTGGGTAGAAGTCTTAGGAGAACAAGAGAGGAAGAGAAGTTTCTGTGTGGTAGAAAGTGATGAATAGTGTTGACAACTGATGAATTCTAGGACTAAAGTAGACAGTAATGTGCAGAGGAGGAAAAGGTCAAAATTTACAACCCCCTGCTTCTCAAAATCAGACAAAATGTTTTCCTTCTCGTAGCTCTGCATATTACTGAAATATTTTACGTGTGGGACTTATATCTCTGTCTTATCAGCTCATGATAAATGATCTGTGTTTTCAAAGCTGCTGTTCCTATAAGTCAGCTCAGTTTTTGAGATTCAGCCTTTTCATGGTGTCATGCAATACCCATACATCACAGCAAGTGATTCATCGAACTCCATTTAGGGTTAACACGCCTACTCAGCCATAGACCCCATGAAGTCAAAGGGAACTGTTACTATAATGATCATGTTCACCTTTCCCTGAGCTTTATGAATCATTGTGTTACCAGAAATTGCTTTTTGCAAACTTTTTTTTTTTTTACAACAAAACCTTTCTTCTTTAGAGACCTGAAAGGATAAGTATGGCATCTTGTCTTACATTTGTTGCTATCTGAAGACTTATATCTCAAAACATAATATTCCTTACAAATATGATTTAAGCAAGACTTATAAACCATACAGTATATGGTTGACATGATGTGCACTTCTCCTTAACCTAGGTTTTTTTCATACATCTTGTCCTATTAGAATTATAAGAGTACAAAAGTCCCCAGTATTTTATTTGTTTGAGCCACATAAGATATTGAAATAAAATGCTACAGAGGAGCGGCTTCCAGGATGCAACACCATCAGGACAGACGGGCCTGTGGTGACGTCAGAGAGCCAGTCAGCTGACGTGTCACGTGACCGGCTCTGTGACATCATCAAAGGTCCTTCAGCCACGATGGTGTCGCATCCTGGGAGACGGTGACAAGGTGATGTATCCTCCAGGAGGAGATTTTTTTTTTTTTTTAACACACAGGGAAGAGAACAGGGGACAGGATAGGAATTAGATAAGGATAGAGAGGCGGGGGGGACAGAATAGAGGAGAAGTCCATAGGAAGTCCATATATTCCCATTTTGTAGCAAGCTGCGATTTTGTGCACGTGATTAAATCGGATCGGATGGTGCCAAAATTGGATGCCAATAGTGGCACCTCCGATCCGATCCGATTCCCATAAGGGGACATGGGATCCGATTTCGGATCCAAGTGTATCCATTTTGAAACGGATACAATCGGATGACCGAAAATCGTAATGTGAAAGCAGCCTTACTCCCCAATCAGATGTTTTGTATTCACACATCCAATCCTTCTTATCTCCCTAAAGATAAAGCACTGCCAGAGGTAGTTGTAGTAACACAGCTGTCCTCATACAAAACAGATCCACAATCTATAGAGATAATATATTCACAGATTCATACTTTTACCTGGTTCTATTTGTTGTAGAGACCACATGTGGTGGCAGCATATTATGTTTTGGATCTCCCTTGCATGATGAAGGTCATAGAGCTCTTCTCCTCCATCATTTTCTACATCTATATCAGTATCATGAGACAATCCTGAGCCCTAGGCTATAAATATCTGAAATGTCTCCCCGATGCCAACAGTGCAAACTAAGAGAAACATGGAGCCCTTGTAGATTCTTGACTTAATAAAATTTCTCAAATGCCCCCTAAGAATGAAATATACTATTAATATTTTGTGGTTGATTTTGGATATTGAAGCAGTTATCTTTTTACAGGCTAAAACTTATAATATTAGAATTTCAAGGCCTAATAATACAGTGCATAATTAGAAGTAGGGACTTTTAAAATATTATAATTCAAATATATGTTTTATTAGAATTGACAATATATAATGTGAGAATGTCAAACAATGAAACCAAGATAGGGCAAGCATTGTAAGTGGTCACATATTTGACCTTAAAATAAGGCTAAACACTGAGTCACCCTTCCCTATTGATTCTTAAAGGGTTAATACTTCGCCTGATTAAAATAATGATGCTGTTCATTGTATATTACCTGTGATATCGAAGATTTAGACTATAATAGTTTGCTTGTCTCTTTTATGCTGCCATAGCCACTTTCCTTTGAAAAAGCCATTTGTCTGCCCCATAAAAGGTATCACACCCTACAAAGAATTAATTTGTCCAAGGGACCACTATAGTTTTCTTGAAGTCATTACTCACCTACAGAAACAGGGATAGCAAACAAGCCGTAAAAATCAATGGAAGGTCATTCCTTAGTAACACAGAGATAGCAGCTTTACATTTTTTATGTCTTTGCCCTTCAGACGGCTTGTTCACCCGCGCACCCCATACCTTCTCCATTGGATGCCAAATTTGATCTAATTCGCAGTTTACGTAAACCAGTAAACGGAAAGTAAATTCCGGGTGGTGATTTTCAGATGACTTTAAGAAAATGCTGTAAATAAAGAGTGCCCTTCACTCTGTTTAGTGCTGATAAGCTTTGGCAAGACTTGGAAGCTATTGATTTATACAACTGTTACAGTTAATAGTTCTATAGTAAAAACATTTTAAATGTAATCATTTGATGTATGGTCCTGTAGAAACACAAGTCCTGCAGAAACACTGCCCTGTTAAAAGAACTGAGATACAAAAGGTCAACCCAATTTTTTTCATGAGTAATGGTGCCATTAACAAAACCTCCACATAATACAGTGCATTTAAGGCCTATTATAGGAAAAAATGTTGCAATTTGTTTTCACATGTCGTTAAAGGGAGACATTCGCAGCGAGTTAAGAACCACAAGAAAATGAGGATTTTAAAAAAAATGCAAAGATCTTGGCAAAATTTAAATTGGCTAAAAGAATGAATCTTATCATCTCTAATTTCTTAATGATTTTGCTAAAAGTACATGAACACCATTTTCATTGCAGTACAAAAATAAGCAATAATTACAATCAATAGTATCAATCAAAATAACTTTGTCCTATGTTTCCATTTACTTTTGTAACCAAAACCAGTCATGGACAACAACAGAATAATGGTAAAAACTCCAATCTTATTGTTTTGGACATTTTTTTTGCCCACAACCTTAGGGTACAACAGTAAACTGCAGTAGTTTTTTTTATTTAGCCTAATTTACAGCTTAAATATTATAAAAGATCTTTATCATTATCATTTATTATTTATCATAAAAAGGGCCAATTATAGCTACTGAAGGGCAAAGTGGTGAATTATCAATTTACTTTGGTAACGATGGCTTGCGTAATGGTTATTTTATAAACATACAACACTCATGGCCACTTTACACATCCCGATATCGTCCCGATATTGGATATAACGGCACGGGGGCGCGCACATTTTTGCCAGTAATCCAAGATCGCATAAGAGATGTTACACAGGGAGATATCGGCAGGCAACTCAACTGCGATGTATACGCCCCCTTGTATGAGCGAACCTGGGAACGACTATTTAACATGGAAGTGAATAGGGGAAGTTGTGCTCCAAATCGTTGTTGTGCCGTCACACAGCACGATCCTGCCAGATCGACCATCCAATATCGGGCAGTTGGAGAGCCTGCACAATTCCCCAACGATATCGTTTTGGCATCGTTCTTGCATCGAATTGCTCATTTACACCACACAACGCACGAACGATATCGGCGCCAACACATGAACCACGTGACTTTTTATCGTTGTTGGACAACGATATTGGGACGTGTAAAGTGGCCATCACACAAATAGAAAACGGAAAGAGGGAATGCATAGCCATACCCAAATGGTTCATGTGCGGATTAAAGATCCTACATGCGCAACTACCAGCACCACTTTGGGCAAGGCTCCCTATATGGACATCTAAGAGTTTCTCATACCTCCTGAAGAGCCAAGGGGAGTCCATAAAGCACTGCCTACAAAGGGAGATGAAGGATTGCAGTAACAAACAGAAATCCTGTGTGATCTTAATTGAAGCAGGTACAAATAAGGCGAAAGGAGCTGGGAAGGAAAACACACAGACTACAGCAGACATTAAACTGGTGTTTTGTTCAAAGATAAATTCCAAATAAAAAGAGCTAGAGATCCCAGCAAAGTTCACATGGAAGTATAGCCAGCAATGAAATGCAGTAAAGAGAGAACATATATATATATGTGTATATACATCCAGGCTGTGATAGGAAAGACCAAAACATCTGAAAATATGACCCGAAAGTAAACACTATGGTAATAGTATTAGGACCAACAGGAAAAGGACCATGGCCTAGCAGTCAGGGAAATCAATCATGAAGAAAAAGGTAACTCGATTGAATTACAAAAGCAAGGCATGACAGGAACATCCCTTCTGCAAAGGACCACTGGACCCTCAGGAGCCCTCATTATGTGACATCGCTGATATAACTCTCTCACCAGGCGATCTGAATGAAGATTTCTCAAATAAACCAAAGAATTATCTTCAGAACTGCAGTCCTTCCACTCAACAAAAAACTGCAAATGTCACTTAACCTGCCTAGAACTCAGAACTTACTCTACCTCTTACTCCAGGTCCCCCTTCCTGGTCCCAGTGTTAGGATATCGTCATGAAGGTTTAATAAGATATAAAGTCTGCGATCAGATGAGACACCAGTGACAAGTTACTATTAGTAAATGTTTATTCTGTATGAGGGTATTTTAAAGGGAACCTGTCACCATGAAAATTAATTCTAATCTGCAGGCACCATGTTTCACAAAACTGTGTATCAATCTGCTCTACTCCTCCTGCTCTATAACATGGTGCCTGCAGATTAGAATGCATTTTTATGGTGACAGGTTCCCTTTAAGGGACTCCCTTTATATGGACCAACCGGTGGTCGGTCTTACTGTTTTAACATGCTAGTATAGACGTGATCCAAAACTACATTTTATTGAATCCTAAACTTAACTATTTAATGTCATAATCTAAACTAGTTTCTATTACACTTTATTTTAAAAAAATCCTTTTTCTTCCCACAATGTCTAACTGCTTAATTTTTTTTTTTAAATAATACTTCCTTTGTGAGTACATGCTAGGATACTTAAAGGGAACCTGTCAGCTAGTTTATGCTTCCCCAGCTATCACTGTCTGTAGCTGTACAGTAGCTTTATAATACCAGTCTAACCATCCCTGTCTGAGCTCATAGTGTAATGTTAAAGGGGAAAAAAAAGCATTTATACACTTACATTTCCTTATGTAATGAGGCAGTCAGTCCCCAGCTTGGAGGACAGAGACTGTTTGGCAGGTTAATAGTTAACATTTCAGCCGTATGTTAGAACGTGTTGGGAGACCTGATGTGACGTCATAACCATGTGACTACAATAGATGGAGCTAAGTCCCTATGGACATAATAGGTTCACTCACTTAGCTCTGCCCACTATAGTCACATGATCATTACATCACACAGGTCCTTTAGCCATGCAAGTTAATAGTGAGTTAACTATTATCCTGCCAGACAGTCTACTCCTCCAAGGTGTAGACTGAAATGTAAGTGTATAAATGCTTTTTTTCACCTTTTACATTATATTCTGAGCTCAAACAGGGATAATTAGAATAGTATTATGAAGCTACAGGTATAGATAGTGATAGCTGGGGAGCATAAACCACCTGACAGGCTCCCTTTAAACAAAGCGTCATCAGGGGGCAGAGGCTGAGGTCACTGCTGCAGCCTTTGACCCCTTCCTGAAGTGAAGTATTTTAAGGGACCTTTGTTTCAGGGGCAGGGTGAGTCCTTTCTCTGCTGAGCATGCGTCAGTTTTCATTTCCAAAGGGTACCCAATAGATTCCTGTCCCAGTGCACTTTTCTTCTCAGTGCACAGTGCCAATGCACTCTCTCATCTGCTTTGATCACAAGTGACAACCCAGCAAGAGAGTGCACTGTCATTGCACAGTGTAAGTAAAGAATGAGCGAGTAGAGACTAGTGGCATCCTGGTAAATGACATCACTTGGAGGTCAGGGCTGGTCTTGGCTAGCTCATTTTCTCTTTACAGTGCGCTCTGTCATGAGTTCCGCATTTCTGATTGGAGGGGATGAGCGAGTGAGTACGACATGTGATTGATGAGGCCAATCCTGTCAGCTTTTAAAGAAAAGCGACAACCAGAGGAAGAACCTGCTCCAGATGGATGCTGGATTCAAGATCTTTGTAGTAGTTTTATTTTTATTTTATAACATTTGTATTACCGTATATACTCGTGTATAAGCCGAGTTTTTCAGCCCAAAAATTGGGCTGAAAAGTCACCCCCTCGGCTTATACACGGGTCAATACGGTAATATATGTGGTGGGGGCTGTGTCCGGGTGCTGGGGAGGCTGGAGGAGGCGGGGGGACTGATGAGTGAGCGGCCCGTCACGTGGGGCCGCTCATTAGATATGCACGGCTCCCCCCGCCCATCACAGCGGCAGGGGGAGCCGTGCATACAGCCCCCCAGTGTATACAGCAGCCCCCCAATGGCACTAGCCCCCCCCATCATTGTAAGAGCCCCCCACACTTTGCAGAGCTCCCCCGCTGCTTTATCTTACCATCCGGGGTCTTCGCCGCGGGTCCTGCGCGCTGTGTTCAGGTCTCACGTGACCCGGCGCGATGACGTCATTCCACTGCGACCGCCGGGTCACATGAGACCGGGAACACAGCGCGCGAGGAAGGACTGGAGGACCCGCGTGTGAAGAAGACCCCGGATGGTAAGATAAAGCAGCGGGGGGGGCTCTGCAAAGTGTGGGGGGCTCTTACAATGATGGGGGGGCTAGTGCCATTGGGGGGCTGCTGTATACACTGGGGGGCTGTATATACCCTGGGGCCTGCTGTATACACTGGGGGGCTGTATATACCCTGGGGCCAGCTGTATATACCCTGGGGCCTGCTGTATACACTTGGGGGCTGTATATACCCTGGGGCCAGCTGTATATACCCTGTGGCCTGCTGTATACACTGGGGGGCTGTATATACCCTGGGGCCTGCTGTATACCTCTGGGGCCTGCTGTATACCTCTGGGGCCTGATGTATACCCCTGGGGCCTGCTGTATACCCCTGGGACCTGCTGTATACCTCTGGGGCCTGCTGTATATACCCTGGGGCCTGCTGTATATACCCTGGGGCCTGCTGTTTACCTCTGGGGCCTGCTGTATACCTCTGGGGCCTGCTGTATATACCCTGGGGCCTGCTGTATACCTCTGGGGCCTGCTGTATATACCCTGGGGCCTGCTGTATATACCCTGGGGCCTGCTGTATATACCCTGGGGCCTGCTGTATACCTCTGGGGCCTGCTGTATATACCCTGGGGCCTGCTGTATATACCCTGGGGTCTGTTGTATATACCCTGGGGCCTGCTGTATACCTCTGGGGCCTGCTGTATACCTCTGGGGCCTGCTGTATACCTATGGGGCCTGCTGTATATACCCTGGGGCCTGCTGTATACCTCTGGGGCCTGCTGTATATACCCAGGGGCCTGCTGTATACCTCTGGGGCCTGCTGTATATGCCTCTGGGGCCTGCTGTATATGCCTCTGGGGCCTGCTGTATACCTCTGGGGTCTGCTGTTTATACCTTTAGGGATGCTGTATATACCACTGGGGAGGCTGCTGTATACTACCACTGGGGAGGCTGCTGTATACTACCACTGGGGAGGCTGCTGTATACTACCACTGGGGAGGCTGCTGTATATTACCACTGGGGAGGCCTGTATACCACACTGCTGGGGGCTGTATACCTGTGCTGGGGTCCACCCTCGGCTTATACACGAGTCAATAGGTTTTCCCAAGTTTTGGGGGCAAAAGTAGGGGGGTCGGCTTATACACGGGTCGGCTTATACACGAGTATATATGGTAGTTTTTGTTTGATTAATATATTTTTTTGGAACTATTTATTTAAATGAGTCTAAATGCATTTAAAAAAATATATGTTGTATAATCTTCAGCAATACTTAAACTGTATTTATTATGTTTCCTGCATGTTTTTTTTAAATTTTATATCGTTTTCTAGTTTCTAACTGTTTTATTCTTGCCCTTTTACAGCAATTGTTATGTTTTATTGCTCAGAGAAGCATGTATTTATTTGATCACCATTTTACATGAATAGCTACCATGTGGCTTTTGGATCTTGACGTTAAGTACACTAATCTTATTTTTATATTATGTTGTAGCCACATAAGTCACATTGTGTTTTTTTCTCCCCTCCAGCAATTGAGAAGGAACCACACTGAGTGACAAACTGGCAGGTGTCATAATGTGCCAGTTAGCATGTCCAATACGAGACAATCATTTAAGTGTCTCTTGGGATTAAAAGACAGAAACATAACAAAGAAACCGGATCAATAATGCTTGGTGAAATAAGACAGAGAAGGTTATTTACTCTGCATTGATCCGTTGCTGCAGCGCCATAAACTTGGCCTGTTTTCTTTCCTTAACCTCCCGCTTTAAGAATACTTGCAAGCAACCAGGGAGCTGACTAACAGGTGTAGATTAAGGATCGAAGGAGGTCATTGTACCTCTGTCACCACAAGGCACCCATGTAACAACATCCCTGAAGAAATTTAAACATCAATAGCCATAATAAGAGCAAATTTATCAAGCTTGGCCTATTTTTTTCTGAAAGCCCTGACTGTGTCCTTCCTAGTTTTCTCCAGTGAGAGCAGAATGCATTAGAACATTATTTCAGAGGACTTGATTATCTTTCCTGACACAGCAGATTTGTAAGGAGGCATGCTCTGTGTTTGCGTCTCCTTCCCTAGCTCCGACTCAGGGCCGGCTCCAGGATTATGTGGGCCCCGGGCGAAAGAGTCTCAGTGGGCCCCCTTTAACCCATACTGGCTATATATTTATATAATATAAAGGCGGTGGACTGTATTATACATCTATATGTACAACCCCATAAATATAATTCCTCTCGTGCTCTCTCTCTCCAGCACTGTACGCTGTCTCCCACACCCTTTGTGCTGTGTCCCCACCTGTACGCTGTCTCCCCACACCTTTGTGCTGTGTCCCCACCTGTACACTGTCTCCCCACCTGTACGCTGTCTCCCCCACACCTTTGTGCTGTCTCCCCACACCTGTACGCTGTCTCCCCACACCTTTGTGCTGTCTCCCCACACCTTTGTGCTGTCTCCCCACCTGTACGCTGTCTCCCCACACCTTTATGCTGTCTCCCCACACTTTTGTGCTGTGTCCCCACCTGTACGCTGTCTCCCCACACCTTTGTGCTGTCTCCCCACACCTTTGTGCTGTCTCCCCACACCTATGTGCTGTGTCCCCACACCTTTGTGCTGTCTCCCCACACCTTTGTGCTGTCTCCCCACACTTTGTGCTGTCTCCCCACACCTTTGTGCTGTGTCCCCACACCTTTGTGCTGTGTCCCCACCTGTACGCTGTCTCCCCACACCTTTGTGCTGTCTCCCCACACCTTTGTGCTGTCTCCCCACCTGTACGCTGTCTCCCCACACCTTTATGCTGTCTCCCCACACCTTTGTGCTGTGTCCCCACCTGTACGCTGTCTCCCCACACCTTTGTGCTGTGTCCCCACCTGTACGCTGTCTCCCCACACCTTTATGCTGTCTCCCCACACCTTTGTGCTGTGTCCCCACCTGTACGCTGTCTCCCCACACCTTTGTGCTGTCTCCCCACACCTTTGTGCTCTGTCCCCACACCTTTGTGCTCTGTCCCCACACCTGTGTGCTATGTCCCCACACCTTTGTGCTCTGTCCCCACACCTTTGTGCTGTCTCCCCACACCTTTGTGCTGTCTCCCCACACCTTTGTGCTGTGTCCCCACACCTTTGTGCTGTGTCCCCACCTGTACGCTGTCTCCCCACACCTTTGTGCTGTCTCCCCACACCTTTGTGCTGTCTCCCCACCTGTACGCTGTCTCCCCACACCTTTATGCTGTCTCCCCACACCTTTGTGCTGTGTCCCCACCTGTACGCTGTCTCCCCACACCTTTGTGCTGTGTCCCCACACCTTTGTGCTGTGTCCCCACACCTTTGTGCTGTCTCCCCACCTGTACGCTGTCTCCCCACACCTTTATGCTGTCTCCCCACACCTTTGTGCTGTGTCCCCACCTGTACGCTGTCTCCCCACACCTTTGTGCTGTGTCCCCACCTGTACGCTGTCTCCCCACACCTTTATGCTGTCTCCCCACACCTTTGTGCTGTGTCCCCACCTGTACGCTGTCTCCCCACACCTTTGTGCTGTCTCCCCACACCTTTGTGCTCTGTCCCCACACCTTTGTGCTCTGTCCCCACACCTTTGTGCTCTGTCCCCACACCTTTTTGCTGTCTCCCCACACCTTTGTGCTGTCTCCCCACACCTGTACGCTGTCTCCCCACACCTTTGTGCTGTCTCCCCACACCTTTGTGCTGTCTCCCCACCTGTACGCTGTCTCCCCACACCTTTGTGCTGTGTCCCCACCTGTAGCTGTCTGTCCACACCTGTAGGCTGTCTGCCCTGGCAGCCAGGCCCCTCTCGTTCATCACTGTTGACCCTTGCAGCCAGGCCCCTCTCTGCCATCACTGTTAACCCTTGCAGCCAGGCCCCTCTCTGCCATCACTGTTAACCCTTGCAGCCAGGCCCCTCTCTGCCATCACTGTTAACCCTTGCAGCCAGGCCCCTCTCTGCCATCACTGTTAACCCTTGCAGCCAGGCCCCTCTCTGCCATCACTGTTAACCCCTGCAGCCAGGCCCCTCCTGCCATCACTGTTAACCCCTGCAGCCAGGCCCCTCTCTGCCATCACTGTTAACCCCTGCAGCCAGGCCCCTCTCTGCCATCACTGTTAACCCCTGCAGCCAGGCCCCTCTCTGCCATCACTGTTAACCCCTGCAGCCAGGCCCCTCTCTGCCATCACTGTTAACCCCTGCAGCCAGGCCCCTCTCTGCCATCACTGTTAACCCCTGCAGCCAGGCCCCTCTCTGCCATCACTGTTAACCCCTGCAGCCAGGCCCCTCTCTGCCATCACTGTTAACCCTTGCAGCCAGGCCCCTCTCTGCCATCACTGTTAACCCCTGCAGCCAGGCCCCTCTCTGCCATCACCCCCTGCAGCCAGGCCCCTCTCTGCCATCACTGTTAACCCCTGCAGCCAGGCCCCTCTCTGCCATCACTGTTAACCCCTGCAGCCAGGCCCCTCTCTGCCATCACTGTTAACCCTTGCAGCCAGGCCCCTCTCTGCCATCACTGTTAACCCTTGCAGCCAGGCCCCTCTCTGCCATCACTGTTAACCCCTGCAGCCAGGCCCCTCTCTGCCATCACTGTTAACCCCTGCAGCCAGGCCCCTCTCTGCCATCACTGTTAACCCTTGCAGCCAGGCATAGGACACATACGTTCAAGTTCTCACTGCCATTACCTGCAGTCAGCTGCGGCAGCCCCGACAGGAAGGGAGTGTGTGGAGTGTCCGGGGCTGAACTCCTCCTGGCGGCTCCAGTCCAGGGAGAACAAAAGGAAGAAACACTAGAGTCTGTAACCCTGGCCTGGAGCCTGGACTGATCCCTGCCGGCAGCCATATTCAGAATCTGCACTTCCACTGCCTGGAGGGTGCAGAAGCCGCTTCCCCCGGATTGGATGTGGGTGTTGCTGGGAGTGGTGCGGGCACGCCCCTTGGATACCCGACCGCGGCCTTGGCAACGTGACAGGGACTGTCACGGAACTTTGCAGAGAGGGAATGGAAAGGAAAATAATTATTGCAGCGTGACCGTAAGATGTGTGTGGGCAGCGGTGGGCCCCTCTGTCAGGTCAGGGCCCCGGCACTTGCCCGGGTACGCCGGGTGCTGACGCCGGCCCTGCTCCGACTCATTGTTGTTTATTTTCTTATAATGGATAAATGAAGGAATCGTTGTTGTGTCAATTTAGCTTTTGCAATTCCACGTGCTACAGTAGGTGAAACATTATATGCTCACCTGAACCTGTGTGAATTGGGATTAAATTATTAAACCATGTTTAATTTCAGCATATGAAGCATGGCTGATGTGAAACTAAGCGTAAATCATATTTAGGGATTTAAAGGGAACCTGTCACCTTCTAAAAGCCACCTAACCTATTAATACATGTCCCTGCACCTTCCTATTACCATTATAACTATCCCTCTCTCTGCTAAATGCTTGCTTTCAACGTGCTAAAAAATGTTTTTACACTTACTCATTAGGATGATAATGAAGTGGGGGCTATATGCAATAGTCCCCCTGGGTGTGCTGGTTTGCCTCCATGATCCTTTATCACACACTGATGGGCGTGATATTGTAATAAGATTCATCTCTGGCCCAGCCTCTCTGTGCTGGTTCTGCTGTACAGGCTCTGCCCTCCTCTTCTCCTCCTCTCTGTCACTCACAGCATGCAAATCATTTGTCCTGACATCAGCTCCAGAGTCCTGCCCTGACAAAGCATAAACAGCACAATAGAAGCAACGCAGAGTGGCAGTGGGGAATGGAATGGCCACAGTCAATCAAGCTCATTCCAGCCACACTGACTGCCTCCATGGCTCCTAACTGTAAGTTTTACAAAGGCTATATCTCGGGGTACACAGCACAAAGACACATGGGGGACCCCTTCCCTGAATGCAGCAGATGTGCTGCATTCAGTGCTGCATTTAGATTGCCATGCAGCAGGGGGGGTGACAGGTCCTCTTTGAACTGTGGGGGTGTAACATTGGAACATGTGAAAATATGTAGGTGTATGTTACCCCTTCTCCACTGAGCTTGTTTTCTTCACCTTCCAGTCAAGGACACTTTTTTCAATTCTGACTAGTGTCACTTTCTATGGTAAAAAACTTTGAAACGTGTCAACTCATTTCAGTGATTTCACAGCTGTTTTTTTCATGACATGTTGTACTTTATGTTAGTGGTTAATTTAAGTCAATACTTTGGGGGTTTATATGTGAAAATATTGATTTTTTTTTTGTGATTTTTCTTTTTGCAAATTTAGAATTTAGAATTTTTATGTCCTTAAATCAGACAGTTATACCATGCAAAATAGTAATTAATAACATTTACCACATGTCTACTTGATATCAGCATCATCTTTGAAACATACCTCAATGTTTGTTAGGAAATTAGAACAGTTAAAAGTTTGTCAAATTGTAAGCAATTTCTCATTTTTACAATTTTTTTAGGAATCCCATCACATTGGATGTGACTTTGATGGGTCATATGTGACAGAAAATTTCCAAAAGTGACATCATTCTAAAAACTGCTTCCCTCAAACTACTCAAAACCATATGGAAGAAGTTAATTAAAGGGAACCTGTCAACCCTTTGGGCATTTTAAACTGTGCCCACCAGCTTACACTTTATGTAAATGGGGTTCTAGTATCCCTTCTATGTGCCCAGACATGCCCCACATACCTCAGAAAATAACTTTTATTGTGTCCAGCGCTGGCCTCCTATTGAGTCCGGGATGCCTCCTATATGGTCCAGGTGGATAAAGTCCTCGCCGCCCCCCAGCTGTAAAACCCACCTTGTATTTCTTAAAATTCCCATCCCTCCTGTGATCGACGCTTGACTGACAGCCGCACTCGTGCCTGCGCAGTGGAGCAGGTGTCCACACTCCATTTAACATAGTGCCGATGTCTCGCGAGACATTGGCACTGACAGGTGTGCACCTGCGCAGTGGAGCGAGTGTCCTTGTATAGTGCCGACGTCTCGCGAGATTTGTGAAGTCTCGCGAGACATGGGAACTATGTTAAATGGAGCACGTACACCCGCTCCATTGCATAGGCGTGAGTGCGGCTGTCACTCAAGCGCCAATCACAGGAGAGGCGGGAATTTTCAAAAATACAAGGTGGGTTTTGCAGCCAGGAGGGCGATGAAGACTTTATCCACCTGGACCATATAGCAGGTCTCCCAGATTTAATAGGAGGCCAGCACTGGATACAGTAAAAGTTATTTTCTGAGGTACGTGGGGCACATCTAGGCACATAGAGGGTTTACAAGAACCCCATTTACATAATGTGTAAGCTAGTGGGCACAGTTTAAAATGCCCGAAGAGGGTGACAGGTTCCCTTTAAAGGGAATCTGTCAGGTCAAAAATCCATATGTAACTGATATAATTTTCTAAATCCTCTGGTGAAGCTCTTTCTATTCATATATTTCTTTTATTTATACTCACCCTCTATCCTCTGTAAACTGCAAAAAAGAGATTCATTCCTTAAGTCAGTCACAGTGAGTGATCACTTATTTCTCTGCTGCACACTCCCCATGGAATGAATATTCATGTAGTGATATCACTGCCACGCCCTAATATGGGAGCACACAAGGATAGTTCAGTGTTAACATTCACATGTCGGTCTATATTTTTCTGTCTGTGCTCCTCCAAGGGCAGCAGATCATGCTTTGTCTGCACTCACTATAGAGGACAGAGGATGGGAGATGTGTGCTCTTTGCTTCAGCTCTGACACATTCATATTCCCCATCAATATTAAGCAGTGTCATTGTGTGTATATGAGTGTATATGAGGCATATGTTTAGTGTGTGCTGTTTCAGATATTTCTACGTGACTTTATGAACATTTGATCATTTACTCAGCAGATACACACATTACATGTATACAGGAAAACAAATGTTCTTATAAACATAGAAATCTCTTACAGACAGCAGACACTGAAATGATCTTACTACAAGACCTGCAGCACAAACACCACTCCCCAGCTTGCACAAGATTTTCAGTGACTGACTTCAAGCACAGGAGGAGGGACAGAATATTAGCTTGGATAGGAACAGATATTTAAATAACATTTACATACGCTGGACTATTTGGCAGTGAAAGTAATGAAGCAGACTAGTGCAGCCAACTGCCAGCAGGCTGTGTAAATGCTTATAGCAAGAAAACTACGCAGAGGGTACAGTAATGATTTTTACATTTTTTAAAGGAAAACTGTAAGGTCAAAAATCCATAAATAACTGCTATCATTTTCTAATTCCCCTCTCTTCACTTTCTCTATTGATGTATATCTTTTATTTATATTTCCCTCCTATTGTCTCTAAACTGCAAATAAAGAGATTCATTCTATCTGTAAATCACAGTGTAAATCCACTTAGTTCTCTGCTGTCCACTCCCCATGGCATGAATATGCATGGGACATTCTCACACCACATCACTGCACAGCAGATCAGGGGGGGGGGATAACTGCTCACAGAAACAGATGAAGTCTAGATAAAACAGAACTATAATAGCTCTCTCCCTCCGTGTCGTGGACTGAACAGACCTTCTGTAAGTGAAACCTGACACTGCACTGTTAGAAAAGGGAGGAGGGAGGAGAGAGCTGCTCCCAGAGGGAGTTTATAATTACATGACCATTTATACAGAAGCCGGACTATTCCTGTTTGGTTATGAAGGGGAGGATTAATCCAGGAGCTCCCTGCAGGGTCTGACAATGCTGAAACAATGGAAACTACAAAGGGTAGAACAATGATTTTACATGTTTTAAAAGGTCTGCCTGGGCCCTATTCAAGGGTAATATTAATATCATACTGAAAAATGTCCTGACAGTGTCTCTTTAAATAGGCTGCCAATGTACTATTAGTATGATATTGAAAATGACCCAACAGAGTCCCTTAAACTCTTTAAATGCTTTAGGGTGCTTTCACATCAGCGTTTTTTTTCAAATCGCGGCAGATGCGGTGAAAAAACCGCATCTGCCGCGATTACCGCATACCGGCTGCACTTGCGGCGCGGTTGCGGTTTTTTCCATGCAAAGTATAGGCGGACTTGCGGCAGGTGCGGCAAGTGCGGTTTTGCACTTGCTGCAGGTGCGGCCGCGAAAAAAACCGCGGCTGACCGCGGTTTTTTTCGCGGCCGCACCTGCCGCAAGTGCAAAACCGCACTTGCCGCACCTGCCGCAAGTCCGCCTATACTTTGCATGGAAAAAACCGCAAGTGCAGCCGGTATGCGGTAATCGCGGCAGATGCGGTTTTTTCACCGCATCTGCCGCGATTTAAAAAAAACGCTGATGTGAAAGGGCCCTTACAGGAGCTAAAGCAATGTGGGTGGAAGGAAAAAAATGAAACTTTTACCTTTTCCCCAAAAAACATTCCTTTCGCTCCAAAGTTTGCATTTTTACAAGGATAACAGGGAAAAAATGGACCAAATAATTTGTTGCGCAATTTCCCCTGAGTACGGTGATACCCCACATGTGGTGGAAAACTAATGTTTTGATGCATACCAGGGCTCGAAAGGGAAGGAGTGTGTTTTGATATTTGGAGCACCAAATTATCTAGAACAAATAATGTACACCACATGGCATTTGCAAAGCCCATGACGTCCATCGATTCCTATGGGGTTTAGTTCTAAGAACTTTCTCAGAACTATGCTCCATAGGTCACTGCCGGTCAGCGATATGAAGGAACTTTCTCACACTCATATAAAATTCTGTACATACTACGCTGACTGGGAGTGATTTATGGATCCTCGTTCTGATACTCCATAGAAATTGATGGGTATCATGGAACATTACTCTTTATATTATACATCGGAACTTCCAGGATTTTTTTAAAGTAATAAATTGAGTGCAAATAGGGGAGCCTTTCTAAATTGATGAATGAGTGCAAGTGGGGGAGCTTTTGTAAATTGATGAATGAGTGCAAGTGGGGGAGCTTTTATTCAAATAAACAATTTTTTTCCCTGAGTGTGTGTCTTTTTTCACTCTTTATTTGCCGGGTTAGCAATGGAGGTTTGATAGATACTTCTCTGTTACTAACATCAGGGCTTGATGCCAGCTGACAAATCAAAACTGACATCAACCCTTTAAACCTATTATCCAAATTGCTTACACACCAGCGCAATCGGGAAGTCGAGCAAAGAATTGGCTTATATAATGGATGCATCACCTCCTGGGTGGCTGCAGGCTGGCATTTTAAGGCTGGGAAGGGCCAAATAACCAAGGCCCTTCCCAGCCTCATATAACCAGCCCCCTTCTGTGTGCTTTACCGTAGCTGGTTATCAAAAATTGGGCAGAACCAACGTCATTCTATATAAATTATTACTTTAAATACTTTAAAAAATTGCATGTAATCCCCTCTATTTTTGATAACCAGCAAAGGTAAAACAGATAGCTGAGGTTTGCACCATCTGTCTGGTTTGCCTGTGCTGCTTATTGAAAATAGGAGCCCACGCCACTTTTATATTCATTCCACATCCAGATCTTTGCAGGGCAATTGACCCCATTTGGCTTCCTTTTAAAGGCCCCTAGCCTTTAAGGTACCGACACACGCGACAATATTGCTAGGCAATTTCACTGGCAATTTGCTGGTTGCACTGAAATCATGGACACATTGTTCCATTTGTACACAGCAACAAAATAGAACAATGTGTCCATGATTTCACTGCAACCAGCGAATTGCCAGTGAAATTGCCTAGCAATATTGCCGCGTGTGACGGTACCTTTACTATGATCATTTTGCAGCAATTTTTTAACACAGATGTTCTGGTCCCTATTGACTTGTATGGGGTTCAGGGTCTGGGGTCAAGTTCATGTAAAGTCTGGGTTCAGAACCAAACTTTTTTTAAAAGTCTTGCTGAATCTGGCAAACTCAAACATATATGGGTCCGATCATTACTAACGTGTGCATTTAGTATGCTGTCAAAATAGTATTAAATTATCAGTTTAAGTTTTGGGCAAAAATGTTGTCCCTTAACAGAAATTAGGTATCCTTCAAACTTCATTTCTGAATTTCTGCAGTGATAGCATGGCACAGGCATCATATTTAAGATTTATATTTGTCGCTAAAACTATTTAGCCTCACATGAAACAAAAAGTGATCATAGCCTGAAATAATCAGAAATTTTCATGGATTATAAAAGCCTTCCTGACCAGGCGTGAGGATGTTGTATGAACAAGGACACAGTGTTTAATGCACATTTGTAATTAATTTCATTAGTTTTTATTGCTATATTTTTATGTGCAACACTGAGGACCCGGCCAGACTGACCTGTTTATTTGTATTGGCTGATTGCTGATTTGGCTGTTCTCCAAACAGTCACAGCCATGTAAATATCCCATCTATCACTCCTATAGCACGGAAGATGGCACTTACCTGATGGGTAGGCCGAGGCGGCCTCTCAAGCCATATGCTGAAGATTGTCAGCGACCGTTCCATGCCAGGGCATTCTCTTCTCCATGCCAAACAATCCTGCCTCCTGTGCATCCTGCCAGTTGGAATATGACATTCTGCTAAATACATTTCCCTGTACTTAATATTAAATGGCACTGCTTATGAGCACAAATTCTTTCCATTTTAGCATATACATTTTATCACATTTATGGTGATATTTTTGCCATAAGAATCTTACACTGGTTTTAGGCACTTAAAGGGAACTTGACACTAGTATTTACCTTGATTAACTAATTAAAGATCTGCATTTGTCATTAAATGCTTCTTTCAAGCAACCCCAATTTTAAGGGTTGCTTGTATAAACATAGCTTCAGCGTTTCAAATTTTGCTCCTGCACATGCTGATTAGATTGACTAGTTGTAGTGGTGTAAACTTCTAATGATTGGTCCAGCCCAGCCAGTTGATATCACCCCCATAGGATGCGATTATGGTCCCTGTAGTTTCCTATCAATATCCAATGTCACACAAATCCCTGGTGCCACTTTGACCTCAGGTGTGCATAGTGATCTGCATTCCCTGAAAAATGCCCACTAGGAAAAATACTCACAGGCAACCATAACCCCAACGCCAAACACCTAAGCCTAACACCTAACCCTAACACCTAGCCCTAACACCTAACCCCTAAAGCTAACCCTACACCTAGCACATAACCCTAACACCTAAGCCTAACACCTAACACTAACCCCAACCTTGTGGGCATTTTTCTTTTGGACATTTTTCTAGTCACCATTTAACTGCCTATGTGCTATTACTCTGGCATTCATACCAGAAGTCTGACTGGCCACTTCTTCTCAGCTCAGCGTTATACATTAACCTTCGAGTTATTCACTGCTCAGCCCTGCGCTCGGCAGTTCCCGCCGGTGCTCGGCAATGTTGTGGCTGTGAAGGCAGAGTTCACTCGCGGTCATAGCCCCAGATATGACCTGGGGTGAACTCTGACTGTCGAAGTCAGTTCTCAGCCTGCTCTCCCTCTGTATAGACGTGTCTCTATGCAGAGTGATGTAGCAGAGCTGAGATTCCCTCCCATTTGCACTACGTCGGATGGGAGATTATTTTTTTTAATAAAGATGGAGTCTCAAAGTGTTGATTTGTTTTTTTTCCTATTAAAAGATTTTTTCTCTGTCTTGTGTTTTTTTTTTAACACTTTACTAGAAATTCATGGCTATCATGTCTAGTATTGGCGTGACCCCATGAATTTCAGGCTTAGGGCCAGCTGATAATACAAAGCTGGCCCTAACCTCTTTATTACCCAGTGAGTCAACGCACCAGGGCCCTGGATGAGTTGGGTAAAGCGCAAGAAGATGAATTTCATGAAATAATAAAAAAAAATGTCCAACTAGGTACAAATAGGTAGCTGGGGGCTGGAATCTGCAGTGCAGGGAGTCCCAAGCTTTCTGGGCACCCCCCGCTGCGAATTGCAGCCCACAGCCATCCCAGAAAATGGCGCGTTCAGAAAAATATCATCTTCTGGTACTGAACCTAGCTCATCCAGGGCCCTGGTGCCATTGCTCACTGGGTAATAAAGAGGTTAGGGCCAGCTTTGTGTTATCAGCTGGCCTTAAGCCCGAAATTCATGGGGTCACGCCAATATTAGACATGACCGCCATGAATTTCTAGTGAATTAAAAAAAAAAAAAAGCACAACACAGAGAAAAAAATATTTTATTGGAAATAAAACAAAAAATACACTTAGAGACTCCATCTTTATTAAAAAAATTTGTCTTCCATCCTACGTAGTCCAGTGGAGTCTTCTTCTTTAGCTCAGCTACATCTCTGGTAGAGAACCTCTACCAGAGATGTAGCTGAGCTGTGCAGCCATGGGAAAGTTCATGTGAGTCCATGCTGCAAGAACTCACATGAACCTTTCCCTGACATCACGGTGGCTACTTCAAATGAACAGCTGATCTGCATCAGCTGATCATTTGAAATAACCGGCGGGAAAGCCAAGGGTGAGACTTCACCGCCGGCTTTCCTGCTCTGTTCTGAGCTCCCCACTCCCTGATACCCCCTCATTGCTCCCCCCGCCGCCTCCCCGCCTGATCCTAAGTTAGGACCAGGCTGGGGAAGCAGATGCAGGGAGCGGGGAGGGGGCATCATGGAGCGAAAAACACAGGCGGGGAACTAGTGGTGAAGGCCTCTTCTCACCGCCAGCTTCCCCGCCAAGGGTCCTTCGCTCCCCGCTCCCAGTGCTGCGCTCCCTGCCTGGTCGTAACTTAGGATCGGGATGGGAGGCAGCGGGGGAGCGGAGGATCGGGATGGGAGGATGCGGAGGGCAGAGGGTCGGGCTGAATGATTGTTTAAAAGCTGGCGGCTTTTTACCGCCGACTTTTAAACAATCATGCCCCCATTTCAGCCTTTTCCTCTGCCCCCAAACCACTTTATAGTGTCATTTTGGTGAATGAACTGTTATCGAACATAACCTCGAACTGCCAAATTTGAAGCTAATTGTTTGCTTTCGTCGATTGACTCGAACACAGCTCAAAACAGCTTGAATTTGAGATTGGCGAACATTTTGAATTGAACATCGCTCATCTCTAGCTAGGAGAGCGCTGAGATATGCAGGACAAAATACAGCAGGGCCACAGCTGTCTATCAGGTGAGGGTTTTGTCATATACTACACTGGGTCTATTAAGTTTAATTATCATATTAGTTGAGATCCCCTTGAAATGTTTTTCAAAATAATTATACCTGTCCCTGCACCTCCAGTAATGCATTGTAGGCATCCTATTTGTAAAATATCTAAAAGTGCTTTTATCACCTTGCTTTCTGCGGCTTCTCAGTGCTTGAGAAGTCACACAGGTCGTTCCCTGTGGCTTCTCAGCCCCACATGCAGATCAATTATTCACGCCCAGATGGGCGTGATAATGTATTGTGAGCTCCCTCGCCCCCTTCCATGGGCGGTATAGCCCTGTATGATGCAAATTGCGTCATATCCATATCAGAGGACTTTGCACTGCGCATTGCGCATGCACGAGTTTGCTCTACGGCAGCTAGTCTGGGATTATGTCCTATGATATGAATATGACGCGATTTGTGTCATACAGGGCTATACCACCCATGGAGGGGGCGAGGGAGCTCACAATACATTAGCATGACCATCTGGGCGTGAATAATTGATCTGCAGGTGGTGCTGAGAAGCCACAGGGAACGACCTGTGTGACTTCTCAAGCACTGAGAAGCCGCAGAAAGCAAGGTAATAAAAGCACTTTTAGATACTTTACAAATACCCTTTTTTACACAAAGGGATGCCTACAATGTATTACTGGAGGTGCAGGGACAGGTATAAATGGTCTGGGGGCTGATTTTTAGGGGTCAGGTTCCCTTTATTTGCCATAAAAGCACACTAAATAATATATACAGATGATTTATACAGATATTACTGTCAGATTACAAAGAAAAGATAAATGGAATGCACACAGTTATACAGACACATTTAACCAGTTACCGCTTCCTTCATGCTTGTGACCACACGGGGCAGTATGGAGTCCCAAGTCCTGCTTGAGGTATTTCCCCAATATGTTGTGATGAGTCCCCCTTGAAGAATAACAAAGAGGGAGGGGTTGGTCGAAGTGTTTATACCCTAGTCAGCCACTCCCAAGTTGCTGCGCTCCGACTCCGAGTGGTCTGGGATTCTCTTCCCCTGTATAATTGCACTAGCATTTTATTAAAACCTATGAATGGCCGTAACTTTTCCCCGGAGGGTCCGAGAGGAGCTGTTCTGGTCTCATTGGATTCTGCCAGTTTTTCTCTATGCTTTAAGACCAAACATGGACCAAACATGGATTCTGCAGCTGACTCCTTGTCTCCAATCTGCAAATCTCAACGCACAGTGCTAGAGCATATTCGGAGGGATGGGTGCATGCAGCTGGCTGTTACGATTCCAGTGATTTAGGTGACCAGCACATATAGTAAATTCATAATTTGTAATAATGATTGCAGAGTCATTGAGTCTGGTTCTACTGATAGTATTCCAGTGGGGTCTGCAGGTTTTACACCCCATTTCTTGTGAGAGTCCAAACTGGGACAATAGCCTTCCTGTCTTGTGAGTTTGCTCACAACAGGCCTTTTCTGACCCCTTTGTTCAACCATTTGGCCAGGACAGTAATATCCTGGAGTTAATCAAAACACTATTTTGTCCGGGAGAATTCATGATTCACAGTATAATACATTTAAACAAGTGGCACTGTATCAGGAAGTTAGAGGTACACTGTATCTGTTCTGCCAGTGTAACCTAACTACATGCGAGTCTCTCGGACGACACTCGGATCAGTGACCCTGAATGGCCTCTCCCTCTCTGGATGGGGAGTGCGGAGCTGCATAAAAATACAAGCAGCTGACATTCCCGTCCTGACAGGAGAGAGGCCGTTCCAGGTGACTGCTCCAAGACTATATATAACTATATAAGTATATATAATATATATAACTACCTCTGTATTATACAATAGATAGCATCATGCACTACCTGGTACCCTTTGTATCTAAGTTTATTCTTGATTAAAGAAAACTTGCCTGGCTACCTCATCTTGGTAATATAGGGTGTTGAGGTCGTACAAAGTGCGATCAACCTTACTATGAAGGTGTATAGAAAGGTAGAGGCACCGGGCACCTTCAGGGCTATTGGTCTTTCTTATTCCTCCATAAAGACAGACCGCTGTCTTATCCCCAGCCACCTGGTGGTGCTACGCCTGCATCAGCCAGTCAAGCATTTACAGTCCAAGTATAGAAAACAAATAGGCGGCACTCACCGTGTGTTCGTAGGTACTTTCTTTATTGAAGAGGTGCGGGGAGGGGGTGCATGAAGGTACAGACTGACAGGTCCTGTTTCGCGGTTTGCCCGCTTCTACAGGTCTGGGGGAGGTGACGTCATGGCAGAATTTATAGGGAAACTCCCTTAAACGTCACCTCCTCCTTGATACAGGTGTGCAATTAAAAACACTAGAATGAAGTAAAAAACATGCTTACAAAAATGTCACCATAGTATATACATGAATAAGTCACAGTAATTACAATTTCATGCAGAAATGCAGCCTAATGCTGCACAGAGAGGACACTGCCATTTCTGTCAGCGCCATGACACAGGCAACGCTGAGGTATACTTTATGGCGGAAATGTCGCCTATTAACTGACGACAGGTGTTATCAGGGCAATCAGCTGCAGACTACCAGTGTCTAACAGCCGTGTTTTACAGTAAGGTTATCGCCCCCCGATGCCAGGCGTTGTCCAGGCAACCAAACTTGAAGCGCCAGTGTCGTGCGGTTAGAAAGGGCAAGAGTGTGTGGGTCTGTGGGAATTAATCCTAGAGGCGGAATTCACCTATTAAGCCTAGACCTTTATTTCCAAAATAAGTAAGAACTTGAACCAGATTCGACTCCCCGATGGGGAGGGGGAAAAAAAAAAAAAAGAGAAAAGTGTTTTAAAACCATCCCCTTTTCCCCTTTTCTTCCCTTCTCTTTGTGTCATATTGATTAAATTGATTAACCCTCTAAAATAAAAGCTGAATTATCAGCAGTAAGGGAGAAAATCCGTTTCCCCTACGTCGTTCAAGCCTCAAGTCTTACTTTGTGTGTGTCTGTACCTTCATGCACCCCCTCCCCGCACCTCTTCAATAAAGAAAGCACCTACGAACACACGGTGAGTGCCGCCTATTTGTTTTCTATACTTGGACTGTACTTACTATGAAGGTGTCCGCAGTAATGACAGTACCATTCTACACACTTTTTTTTAGTAGGATACTAGGGTGTTAAACAAGAAAAACTCACCCATGGCTACCGGCCCGTGCCACGTTACATTTAAGAAGCTCTAGTGTGTAGATTTATGAATGGGTTAAATAGATATCTTAAAATTACAGAGGACTTCTCCATAAGGGAAATTGTCATTTTCTGATGCATTTCAGCTTTTTTTTTGTAAAGGGATTTTCCTTTCTATAAAGTGTTTATTAAGCCTGGTAAATAAATCCAGAGCTCTTTTTTTGTAAAATGGGAGAAAAGCATAAATTCTGCAAAACAGCCTATATTTTTTAGCTAAAGTGATCTGAAGGTCAGTTTCAGGGTCTTTAGGTTTCTATATTCAATTCAACCACATCTCATCTCATTGCTGTGCTTGCTTAACTTACTAGAAAACTTGGGCACAATTTTGCTTGCGTTGGCAGGTTTTAGGTATGGATTCATGCAGGCTATTTACAAGATGCCAAAGAATGTCAAATCTTGAACATGTGTTTTGGTCCTGCAGTTACTCGCTGACAGCAGAAACCTTCTGCATCGTATCAGGTCCATTTGCTGATACTTGAAGTCATTTTTTTTTCCAAGAATGGATTTTGTTGAGTTGAATTTTAATGGCTTTAGATGCTAGATGCTGCACATGAACAAATTCAGAAAAAGGCCACAGACAATTAAAGGTAAATCATGCTCTATTATAGGTCAAACGGAAGTATGAGTCATTTTAAAATACATTTTGAAGCACGATAAAGTCTTGTTTCTGTATTTTTTTTCGTGAAGATTAATTTTTTGCACAAGGCTGGTCATTAGATTTCTTCAGATTTCTGCATAACAGCCATATAGTAATAAAAATCATTGTTGCAAAAATTAATGAACTCAATTTTAGACATTACAGTTAATATGTGCTGTTTGACAATCATAAACGCAGATATGAAAAAAAACATATGGTTCAAATAGAGATGAATAAATTATTTTACCAGTGGCGTAACTGGAGTTCAATGGTCCCCTGGGCAAAATTTGGACCTGAGACCCCTCATCCTCGAACACTATCAGAATGTTGCTCAGATAGTAGTATTTATAGCCTATGCTATCCCAGATTAAAAAAATACAAATACAATACATAACACTGACAAAAAATCATAGCAGTAAGTCATACAGTCATATACTTTAGTTACCAAATAACCAAATATTATCCCCATAGTATTGCTGAACCAAGTCCATTATAGCAAGAACAATATACAAACACTACTCCATACAAGAAACGCATATCTTCCGACCATAATAATAGTAATTTTTATATAGCGCCAGCATATTCCGCAGCGCTTTGCAATTCAGAGGTTCATATACAAACAGTCATAAGAAACAGTTGTATTCCTTCCTACTGTCTCCCCACCCATCCCCCATAGATTGTGAGCTCTCATGGACAGGATACTCTTCCCTACTGTACCTATATGATTCAAGTGTGTTCATTTTATGTTCTTGTTTTCATCTGCCCTCACTCATGTAAAGCGCCATGGAACCTAATGGCGCTATATAAATATTTAATAATAATAAAATAATAATTTATTTTACAATAATTAAAGCCAAAAATAATGATGACTCTGCTCGTAAGAGCTTACAATCTTCAATGAGGTAGGGGTGACATAAAGTACAGGTGCTTATTAACTACTAGATGGTGTCCCGATTCTAACGTATTGGGTATTCTAGAATACCTTTTAAACAGGAGTGAACTGCGTCACTCTATGACTGACAGCTTTGTAAACAGGAGTGAACTGCGTCACAATATGACTAACAGCCTTGCAAACAGGAGTGAACTGCGTCACTCTATGACTGACAGCCTTGTAAACAGGAGTGAACTGCGTCACACTATGACTGACAGCCTTGTAAACAGCAGAGAAGTGCGTCACACTATGAGTGGCAGTTCAAATTGCGCGCCAATATACCAAGCCGTGCTCCACTTCGCTGATTGGTCGCTGCCAGCCGTAGCAATTAATCAGCGCACCCAGACAGCGATCCTGCTGCCTGTACATTATCATGGTGTCGCACACTGACAGGAAGATGTCATATACGCAGTGCGTATTTTGAAGCTGACAGCGCGGCGCGGCTGCAAATACGTCACCCGGCGCCGGGAATGACGCGGATCGCGTCATACAGCCCCACAATGAAGCACGGACGCTATGGGAGAGTGGGGAGGCGCGCAGGGAGGCGCGATTTTGAATCTAGGATGACGATCACGCCTGAATAGGCGTGATATGAAGAAGAGGGGCTGCCTGGATGAGTGACTATGAATAGCATAGTCACTCATTATCATCACTAATGAGGTACTATTATAACGTTTTTCTTCACTTTGAATAAGGGCATTTAGGAGCTAAAAGGAGTGTAGGGAAAGTGTTAATATGCTCTAGGGACAGCTTTTAATAGGTTTAGAGGTGTTTTGGGGGTGACAGGATCCCTTTAAGGGAAGTTAGTGGTGGGTGAGATCAGAAGTAGTTCAGTTTTGGAAACGTTGAGTTTTAGATATGATATTGGAAACTGTCATAAGACAGTCATTGGTCCATGGACCATGAAGACCATATATTACCACCAACTAATGGCAAAATAATACCAAATACTGATTATTAATCAAAATCATTGTACTAACAGTAACATTACTCCCATGCAATGACCATATAGAGGAATCAGTGTATACAGTGGAGATAATTCCATTGACGCATTCCAAGAGATAAGCAAATATTCAGAAATTCTAATTTATCACATTTTTCCCCAGAATTTAGATTTGTGAGGATAAATTTGCACAAATCTTAATGCTGGACTGTTTGAAATTGCTCGAAAAATATATGTGGGGGAAAAAAGAAAGGACCCTGCTGAAAATTAGAGCTTACACTCTACAGAAAGGAGTGAAAGTGAAGACTCAGTTGACCATAAGAACTTACTCCCTACAGGACAGTTAGTGACTCTGGAGATGAAAAATGACTGAAGTATTAAAATATGTAAATAATGTGCTTATGCTTAGGATATAAGGTTTATAAATGTTAGGTGATAGTGCAAAGCATAGTGTGTCATAAGATGTAGCAGATTTGTGTATGATAGGAATGGTACAGTATGTAAGGAATAATACTGTATAAAATAGGGATACTGAATGCCAGGGTACATAGTGTGTAGTGAGTTACCTTGTTCGGCTTTCTACTGTAAGGCACATAGCAGTTAAGTGGTGGGGTCAGCCCAGTGGTGGAGTAGGTAGCCTCTAGAAGTGGAGGGCAGACTCCATCTTATTTGTTTGAAAATTAGTTATGTAGAATACCTAGGCCACTGCTAGCAGTGTGTTTCTGGCAACTGTAACATCTAATGAGCTCCTGGCAAGAACTCAAAGCATGAGGACTTATAGAGAACTAGCTCTATCCCACTACAAGGTACTCCCGACCCTAGACAAGGGGTAGGGAACTCCAGGCCCCAGAGCCGCACCCAGTGCAGGTTTTCAGGATTTCCTTAGTATTGCACAGGGTTGGAACCATCACCAGTGCAATACTAAGGAGATCCTGAAAACCTGACTTGTATGCTGCTCTTGAGGGCCTGGAATTCCTTACACCTGCCCTAGACTCTAAAAGGACCCTTCTGTCATCAGACTCACTGCATTAGTACAAGTCCATAGTAGGACACTTGACATAGACCTGGATGAACAGGTTGATACAGGAACAATAGTTAGATGAAGTGAATAGCCTGTGCACTGCAGCTATTGGTCATATCGTTAGGGAATAAATCCCTGTGTTGTGGGGTGCCTGTGAGAAACAAGGGGTCTCCTACTCTCTATGTTGCACTCCATCGGCACAAAGGACACTGCTCTCCCCTGGTTCTCGTTCTCATCCTATCCTTCTGACCGTTCTTTCAGTGTATCATTCACTGGCTCCACTTCCTCTTCCTCTCACTATTGGGGCCATCAGGGTTCGGTCCTTGGCCCTCTTCTTTTCTCTCTATATACGGCCCCTATTGGATAGACCATCAGCGGATTTGGCTCCCAGTACCATCTCTATGCTGATGACACCCAATTATACACGTCAACCCCTGACCTTCACCCTGCGGTACTAAAGAAAACTAATGACTGTCTAGCTGCAGTTTCCAATATCATGTCCGCTCTATCTGAAACTCAACCTTTCCAAAACTGAACTTCTGCTCCCACCCTCCTCTAACCTCCTTAAATCTGACATCTCCCTCTCATTGTGTGGCACCATGATACCGCCTAGGCAGTAGGCTTACTGTCTAGTGTTATGCTTGACACTGATCTCTCCTTCACTTCCTATATACAATCTCTCGCCTGCTCTTGTCGCTTGCACCTGATGAACATGTCTAGAGTCCGCCCCTTTCTCACTATGGAAACAACAAAAACCCTTACCATGGCCCTGATCCATTGTCGCCTTGATTGGCATCTCCCTCACAAGACTTTCCCTTCTCCTGTCCATCCTTAATGCAGCAACCAGAATCACCTATCTGGCCAATCATTACTCAGATGTCTCCGCTCTGTGCCAGTTACTGCACTGGCTGACTATACACTGCAAGATCCAATTCAAATTGCTTGTTCTCACCCACAAAGATCTTCAAAATTCAGCACCTCCCTACATCTCCTCCCTCATCTCTGTCTATCACCCTACCCGTTCTCTACATTCTACAAATTACTTCGACTAACATCTGCATTAATCCAAACTTCCCACTCCCGGCTCCAAGACTTCTCCCATGCTGCACCAATTCTCTGGAATGCTCTACCCCAAGAAATTAGGACTATTCACAATTTGCATGGTTTAAGGCACATTTTTTTAAGGCGGCCTATCATGCTCCCTAATAGAAGTCCTTTTTACTGTATATAGCCCATTCACTATTTCTCTGGACATAACTCTCCTTCAAACTATAAAACAACATATATGCAAGTATCTGGATGATAATTAAGTGATTTAACCACGCCAGCATGGGTTTGTATCTAAGTCATGTCAGACTAACTTAATTTGTATTTCTCACATGCCAATCACTAGCCTTTGGGGACTTAATGACAAGGTATGACATGCACTCCATAAGACCATACACCCAGCCAGGACTACAACAACCATAACTCCCTTGCTTTGTGTTGATGGCTGTGGTGTGGAGTAAAGGAGGTAGCCCCTTTGCCCACGGCTACCACCCCAGGCCACCCTGACACACACACCTATGGTTGATTGTCTCTAGATCACCTCTTCAGCTTGTCCACCAATAGACATGATCAAACTTTCCCCAAACATGTTCACCAATTTCAAATTCAGTATGAAAATTACAGATTTCGTTCAGGATCAGAAACAAGTGCAATTTCACAAAAATAATTTGTTTGTTCGTTAACTGATCGGATAAAAAAAGCATTACTGCATTTCATTAATGCTTTTCTCCTACCTCCTGACAGTGTAGGGCTGTGGGCGGGATGTGTTTGATGAGGGAAGAGAGTGGGGAAAGGCCAGAGTAGCATCAGACCCCATTTTTTCCTGGCATTTTCTATGTGGATGTTCCTATTCTGTCAGCAATAAGGGTGGTTAAAACATCCACAAGTTGAAGACAAAAGGGCTGTAGGTGTTATTGGCTGGCTTGAAGAAGCTGCCATTTGCTGTCATCGCCATTTTCATAGTGTTACTGCTAGGGACAGTGCTGCGGCCGCTCCATGCTGCTCTGTCCATGTTACACAATGGGATAGCTAGCTACTCAATGACTTTTTAGATAGAATAGGAGGGCAAAATTGTCCATCCGGACACAGGCATTTTGTGCTGAGAACAAGTGTAATTCTTAAATCTGTGTGTGTTACCAAAACCACATTTTTTGCATACAGCAAGTGATTGCCAAATGTTACAGTTTCCCCTAAAAAGGCAAAATGTTGGTGTCAGCCTGAAGTGTTAGAAGTGGGAGCGTGAGTATACATTTATTTAAGAATGGTGGTCTTGAAGAGACTAAGGGAATAGCTTTTTTTTTTATAACTTCTTATGCCTGAAAATAAACAATAAAGATGAACCTCATTTTCTCTTAAAATAAAACTAGTCTTCAATTTATAGTCATCTATCGAGTTAGGAGTTTTGCCATTTTATTTTGTAAATGCTCTACTGTCAGGTTTTTATATTTTCTCAGTGGTGGCTAAATATATAGCATATGAATGATAAGGTAAAATATATGTTTGTACCGTGTTAGCCGGTAGATATAAAAATATTAAAATCTGAGAGTCCTCAGTGGTTGATAACTTTTAATGGCTAACTGAAAAGATGGTAACAAATAGCAAGCTTCCGATTCTACTCAAGTCTTGAAGGCTTGCTATTTATTACCATCTTTTCAATTAGCCATTAAAAGGTATCAACCACTGAGGACTCTCAGATTATGATATTTTTCCAGCATAAAACCTCATGTATTGGTGCATAATTAGGCTACACAATATATTCAGTAGAGGCACACAAAAGTCTAGCACATAATTGTACTATACTAAGATACATTTTAGTACAGGTAAATTTAAAGCAATCCCTCCAACCCCTTTCGAAAAAGGAATTTTTATGCCTTGGGAAGCCATGCATCAGCCCCTGCATGTTATTAATGGATAAAATCTAAGCACTAGCCAACCCCAAGGTGAACCCTATGCATTTAAAACATTTCATCAGACAGCTAAGTATTTCTTTTTTTTTTTCCAGTGAAGTAGATATGTCAACTGCTAGCACTCAATAGATGCTGATAGAAAAGAGAAATGGGTAAGATCACAAAATGTGAAAATTGATATTATGAGCTGTACGGTGTAATATAAACGGGAGCTTTTCATGTAGGACAACACAACTATCTTCTGGTAGGTTGAGTAATGAAGAAATATGTGAATAAGCCTGACTACAGTGTGGATGAAAAGTGTTCAATGAATGTCTATCAAGGCTTCAGGGTCAGGTTTATAAAGTGGGAAAAACAAATGGAATGTACGCTATATGATTTGCTATCTTAATAAAATGTTAAAACAGTAATACTATGCTGTATAAACATGGCATAATCCCAGTGATTTTTTCCTACAGAGAACTTAGAAATGCATGTACATGGAAGCTCTAACTAATTTATATCATAAAGTATAGGCATATTGCTCACACCTGTTACTTGCCACTGGTGAGTTCGAAGGAGCATCATATGCTGAAACAAAGTTGTTTAATCACAATTTAGTTAAAGTGTAAGTGTCATTTCATTGAATAAAAAATAAACAATACTGCACTGGTTGTTAATGATGGGTCACATAGCAGCTCAGATAATGGTTTTTTGAGCCATGTGACATATTTTCTCAGATTTTTCTGTGGTCTTTTAAAAACTGCTTCTTATGGCTGTGTGGGTGTGGCCAGCAGCTGACAGGGAGCAATGCAATGTGACAGCAGAGAAGGGATTAACAGAGATCATAACTGAGCTATATGAAGCCAGGTGACATATAAGAAGCTTGTGCCAAGGAAATAGGAGTTTGCACTTATCCTGATGTTCTAACATTGCTTAGCAACTGTGCTGTAACCTGATGTAATCTGATACATTGTCACCTCATGAGCTGCAGTCAGCAGTGTGGATGCTGTGTAGGCCCCGCCCCTCTCACCCTTATATGGTTATATGCCCTGCATTCAGTGTGAGAAGCTTGAAGATGGATCTGACTGAGAATGAACATATAATATATGCAATTTTGGCGGCGTGTAATCGGGGCACAGGAAGGTATTTGCTTGCCCTAGCGAATTCCCAGGGGCATGCCACAGCGTCATGGATAACACGCCCAATCAGCGATCATTGGTGGAAGCTCCTGCGTTATGATTAGTTGTCCCTTCGCAGGGCGCCATATTTAAAGAGCTATCCATTCACAGTCCACAATTGCAATGGCGTCATGTATTATCCAGGCTTCCTGCCCTGGCTGGCCAATCATGATGTTATTGTATTGTCCAATCACCGTACGAGCGTCACGTAATAGACAACTCTGTCACACCTATGTACTTACGGCACGCAATATGTACGCCCATATTCCTGTGTGGTAGAGGCGTGTAAACCAGGGAAGGTACTCCACAGGAGGTAACCCGCGGCACCCATCGGCACTTCCGGGGAACAAAAATACCTTCTGTGGAGCACGTTGTGGCGGCGTGTATATGCGGCATCGGCGACCAGTATCCACCGTTAAAAACTCGCACGTGCGGTGCCTACCGGTTGCTGCACTCTGTGGCGGCGTGTAAAGGTACCATTACTGGTATTCTAGGGCAGAGGTCCCCAACTCCAGTTCTCAAAGCCGACCAAGACAGGTTTTCAGGATTTCCTTAGCATTTGACAGTTGGAATTGTCACCTGTTCAGGAGATTGAACTACCAATTACCAACTGTCAAATGCTAAGGAAATCCTGAAAACCTGTACTGTTGGATGGCCTTGAAGTCTTGAGATGGGGACCTCTGTTTAATAGAGTTTATTTACTACAATCAAGTGTATTTCCTACAGCTTTCAGAAACCATGATCTAGAATCAAGAACAACTGCTAAAATACACAGAACATGTTAAAGAGCTTCTAGCATTATAGACATAATCCCTGCTATTTTTTTAGTTCTCATAGTAAAGCAATCGCAGGGTGATTTTCTAAAACATATAGTGATTTTCTCCAGGCCAGCTAAATCAATAACATGGACATTTAGACAACTGTTAAGCCTTAGTCAAGGTCCATGCTCAGCCTTCTCCCCCTACAGTTGGCTACTCCAGATGTGGTTCTTCTCGGTGTGATTCCCCTAAATATGATTCCCCCAGGTGTGATTCCCCAAGGTTTGGCTCCCCAGGTGTGATTCCCACAGGCTTGGCTCCCCAAGGTGTGATTCCAAAAGGCTTGGCTCCCCAGGTGTGGTTCTCCCAGGTGTGATTCCCCCAGGTTTGGCTTCCCAAGGAAGGGTACCCCCAGGCTTGGCTCCACCAGGTGGGATTCCCCCAGGTGTGTTTCACCCAAGTGTGATTCCTCTAAACTTGACTCTCCCAGGTGTGATTCCCCCAAGCTTGGCTCCCCCAGGTATGATTCTTCAAGGTGTGGCTCTCCTAGGTGTTATTTCCCCAGGTGTGATTCTCTCAGATGTGATTTGTCCAGTCTTGGCTTTCAAGTGTAATTCTCCCAGGCTTGGCTCCCCCAGGAGTGATTGCCCCAGGTGTGGTTGTAGACTAAACTGAGAGGTCACTTACATACAGAGCCCATATGCTGCCACCTCCCTTTCCCATCTGTGGCTGCATACTGCCACCTCGCCTGATGTATGTGGATATGTCATACAGTCTAAGATTGGAAGTCTTTCATAAATTGTATATTCTCACAGAAGCTCAGCAGAGGTGGAACACAAATGAATATTTATGAAGCATCATTTTGACAGGCTCAACACAAATTTTAGCCTTTAGTTTAAATTCACACAGGTGTATTGAAATTCAGTCAAAATATAGATATAAATACAGACATATGTTTTATCCATATCTGTATGAGTACCGTATTTTTCGCTTTATAAGACGTACCTGATTATAAGATGCACCCCCAAATTTGGTGAAGGAAAAATGAAAAAAACATTTAATTTTAAATGGGGTCCATCTTATAATGTCAGGGTCTGTCCTACAAATCATACAGGGTATATGTCCCTCACAGCTCCCTCATCCTGGTACATGGTCCCTCATCGTGGGATGTAGACCCCCATCCTAGATATGGCCCCCTTAATCGGGTTGTGGCTGGCACATGTCCTCCAGTGATGGCACACAGCCCGCAATGATGGCACACATCCCCCAGTAATGGCACATATCCCTTAGGGTACCTTTACACGCGGCTACATTTCTAGGGTGGCTACAGGTAACTTACTGGTTGCAGTGAAATCATGGAGACAAGGTTCTATCTTGTTGCTGTGTACAAATGGAATAATCTCTCCATGATTTCACTGCAACCAGTAAGTTACCTGTAGCCACCCTAGAAATGTAGCCGCGTGTAAAGGTACCCTTAGTGATGGCACACATCCCCCAGTGATGGCACACATCCTCCAGTGATGGCACACGTCCCCTTGTGCAGAATCATGGCCCCCAGTGATGGCATACGGCCCCCAGTGATGGCACACATCCTCTGTGATGGCACACGTCCCCCTGTGATAGCACATGGTCCCCAGTAATAGCACACATCCCCCTTTGCTGAATCATGGCCCCCAATGATGGCCCATGTCTCCCAGTGCTGGCACATGTCCCCCAGTGATGGCACACATCCCCTAGTGCTGAATCATGGCCCCCTATTATGGCACACATCCCCCAGTGTTGGCACACGTCCCCCAGTGCTGGTACATGTCCCCCAGTGATGGCACACGTCCCACCGTGCTGAATCATGGCCCCCCAATGATGGCACACATCCCCCAGTGCTGGCACATGTCCCCCAGTGATGGCACAATTCCCCCAGTGATGGCACATTTTCCCCGATGCTGGACATGACCCCAGTGATGGCACATGCCCCCCCATACTGGATATGTACCCCCATGCTGCTGCCCATAATAAAATAACAACCACATTACTTACCTTTGCCAGTAGTGTCCTCTGTGTCTCCCTCCTTGCCGCTGCGCTCGCACTTCCTTATTCTTCTCTGTAAAGCCGGTTATGTGATCAGATGCACAGAGATGATGTCACTCTGCTGAGCTGATCACATGACCGGCTCCCCAAGAACAATCAGGAAGTGCGAGTTGTTATGTGGTTATGGTTGTTATTTTATTATGGGCAGCAGCATGGCGGTCCATATCCAGCACAGGGGGAGGGGGGCATGTGCCATCACAGGAGGGCAAAGGCAATGTAATAAGCACTGCACCCCCAGTCCATCACCACGGTGTGGTTTCAGCACAGCGGTGATGGACAGCGGGTGCAGTGCATATTATATGAGCGGGAGCACGTGACCTCCCGCTGCCTCCTGCAGCCCGCAGCCACCACTCTCCAGCCCCAGACACACTCCAGAGCTGCCCCCACCCTCCCTTGCAGTATATAGTCCGTTCATTCGGATTATAAAATGCACCCGGGGGGAGTCGTGCTAAAAACATAGGATTTGGCAGCAATAACGCGTTGCTAACGCCATGTTAGCACTGCGATAATGCTGCTAATGTTAACCTATGGGGAGGCGGGCCTTACCGCGGCTCCAACACTGGCATCTGAATGAAATCTCGCGTTATTTCCTAACTTTTGGAAGCGTCTTTGATCTCTTTAGGAAATGACATGAGATTTCATTCAGATGCCGCTTTTGGAAGCGTCCTTGATCGCATTAGGAAATAAAGCGAGATTTCATTCAGATACCAGCGTTGGAGCCACAGTAAGGCATCCCCATAAGTTGACATTAGCAGAGTTATCCCGGTGCTAACATGGCGTTAGCACCGCATTATTGCTGCCAAATCCTGTGTTGTTAGCGCAATTCCCTGGGGCGCGGCTAAAAACGTTAATCTGACTCTAGCCTTACTCTTCGCATGTAACCGGCTCTCAGTACTCATCAAATTGTGAGATATAACTTTCTGAATTGTTGGCATTAAATACTTACTCTATCCAGATGCCGCACTGTCAACAAGGTGCTTATCAGAAGGAGTTAAGAACAAAAAATACATATGCCATTTTTCACACTCCTCTTAAGACTGTAGATCAAGACAGCTTTACTGTTAGCAAAGGAGGGTGTTAAAAGCAACAACCTTTATTGCATTTGTTCTGTTTCTTTTTTCCTCAAGTGGCTTTCATAGTTAACTCAGTACTCAATAGCAATGTATGGAACATATAGTGACTGGATTTTGCATTTCTATTTTATTTCATCCAACTTGCAGAAATTAATATTAAATGTACTGCAGTTTGGGGTTCTTAAATCTTAAGTCATATTAAAAGTCTTGTTAAAGAGTCGATTATGACATTAAGGATTGCTACCCTTATTGGGTGGCATTAGAGTTTTTCACTTCCTCACTGAAGTGATAATTTGCATATTAAATGTATATGCACACTGAACAAAAATATGAAGGCAGCACTTCTAGTTTTGCTTAAATTTTAGTCTAAGGGTGCCGTTACACACAGCGATGTTCCAGGGATCCCGATGACGACCAGGATTGCTGTAACACCGCTGTGTGGTCGCTGGGGAGCTGTCAAACAGGCAGATCTCCTCAGCGACCAGGGACCAGGGAGCCACCTCCATATTGCTGGTAACCATGATAAACACTGGGTATCTAGGCAGCGCGTGCTGCCTAGATACCCACTGTTTATCATGGTTACCAGCGTCCTCCCGCTTAGCGCAGCCTGTAAGCGGGAGGATACTGGTAACCATGATAAACACCAGGTATCTAGGCAGCGCGTGCTGTTTATCATGGTTACCAGTGTCCTCCCGCTTAGCACTGGTAACCTTGATAAACACTGGGTATCTAGGCAGCGCGCGCGCTCCTTAGTTACCCAGTGTTTATCATGGCTACCAGCCTGTGAGGTTGCTGATCGCTGGCCTCTTGCTGTCACTCGCAGTGATGCGTGCTGACCAGCGGGAGACCAAGGACTAAAAAATGGTCCTGAAGGATTTGCAGCAATCAGCAACCTTACAGCAGGGGCCTGATCGCTGCTGCTTTTCACACACAGCGATATCGCTGGCGAGGTCACTGATTTCAGCAATATAGCTAGCGATATCATAGTGTTTGACGTACCCCTAAGCCTATGATCAGACTGTGTGTTTTTGATCCGTTTTTTGTGTTCTGTTTCTTTGCAGTAAACACATCACTTTCTTGGAATCCCAGCAAAGTCAATGGCCTTGTTCACACATACCAATCAGTTTTTTATGCCCTTAGAAAAACAGATCTGTTTTTCTAAGGTGCCAATAGTGTCCCCTGAGGTTCTGGAAGTTTTTTGGAACTTTTGGGCCTTAGTCATTTTTTTACTAAAAACACATGCAAAAGCGCATACGTTAACGCACGGTGCCTATATGTGCCATGCAAAAATGCATGCATTTCCAATAGGGCCCCATGTTAAAAAAATGCATTGACACTTGAGTTCACCATACGTTAACGGATATGCGTTTTTGGACTTTGAAAAAAAAACCAGTCCAAAATGTTCCCAAAAACAGATTTAAGGCAAAAACGGATGGTATGTGTGAACAAGGCCAATAGGTTTTCAAGTTTTGCTGTTCAATCAGTATGTTTTTGATCTGGTCTGTTTTTTTGGTCAAAAAGTGATCCAGAAAAAGAATGAGCATCGCAGTTATTTCTGCATTTTTACTGATTTGCTTTTCCCATCGAAACCATTGTCAATGGGCTTAAAAAAAGCGCTAGTAAAAAAACATCAATAAGTCTATGTTTTTTATATTTTTTTCTGATCTGTTTTTGCCTCTTTTTCAGCAGCAAAATTGGATCTGCTTTTCACAAAAAACACATCAGACATGCATCATCCATTTTTGTGTTGTTATTGATGCATTTTTGACTAATGTGTTTTTAAGCCCGTAGACAATGGTTTCAGTGGTTTTTGCAGCACGGTAGCACAGTGGTTAGCAATGCAGCCTTCCTGGGTTCAAATGGAACCAAGGACAACATCTGCAAAGAGTTGTATGTTCTCCCCATGTTTGCATTGGTTTCCTTCCACACTTGAAAGACAAACTGATAGGATGTTAAGATTGTGAGCCCCAATGGTACATTTTGTAAGCCCATAGACAATGGTTTCAATGGGAAAAGCATATCAGTAAAAATGAAGAAATAACTGCCATGCTCATTCTTTTTCTGTATCACTTTTTAACCAAAAAAACACACCAGATTAAAAATGCGCCAATTAAATAGCAAAACTTGAAAACTCATTGACTTTGCCGAGATTCCAAGATAGTGATGCTTTTACTGCAAAAAAACAGATGACAAAAACAATTAAAAACACACTGTTTGAATACAGCCTTAAAGAGAAAAAGTATCATTACACTTCCCCATATGACCAATGTTATTACAATACTAGCTGCAGAGCCTGGGCATAGTAATTAACTGTTCTTAGTTATAACAAAATAGAACATAAAAACATTTCCCGGAGGGGGCAGAGCTATATGCATCCTTGAAGGGGTGGCAATATGAAGGCGCATGGCTATGTGTGGAAATGCATACAGAATACAGCCTCTAGCTCCTCTCCCTCCATTGAATGTTGTCTGGATCTACCTCTAGATCCTCTCCCTCCATCTAATATATAAAGCTGAGTGTGTATGTATGTCTATGGGTGTAAATGTATGTATCAAGCTCTGCCCACTTCAGATAGTCATGCCCACGCTAAATAGTCCTGCCTACTCCACATAGACATTCCCACTGTCCACTCCACATAGAGACTCCCACTCCACAAAGCAGAGTGTATGTGTGTATATATGTATGTGTGGCGCCCCTGTGACTAGGCGCCACAGGGTAGTATTACACCTTAATATATGAATGTGTTTTTCCCTGTAAGGTCATCAGTTCAGGGTTCACTTTAAGGAGTCTGTTTTTACCCCCACCTAGGACCACACCACTTAGAATAGGGTGGGGGCGGTGATTTAGTAGGTCCCAAAGGGGTGGGGGTGGAGCCTAGGATAGAGTAGTGGGAGGGAAAGTGACAGTCAGACGGTGCTGGGAAGGCAGGCAGAGAGGTCAGGCCTGACAGCCCAGCTGACAGGAGGGAGCCCCATCTCTAAGTGGGGGCCCAGGACAGAAGGCAACGGACCAGGATTGGTTGGAGCCGGCTGGTCACGTTGGGGAAGCATCGGCAGTGCGAGTAGCTGAAGTAGTCAGGCGTTTATCCCTGGCTATAGACCGACGAGCTGCAGGCCCAACATAACCGGGTTGCAGAATGCACCACAAGTTACATCGCCCCTCAGGACCACAATAGATCCAGGACCGCAGGGGTACCGGCCAGATTACCGACGTCGGGGGAGTGGACGGTCACATCTTAAATCCGGGAAAGGATAACTGTGCCCCACCGTGGGAGATCAAGGGACTGGCGGGAGAGCTCTGCGAGGGTGGAGAGTAAGAAGTTTATCCCAGAAAGCCATAGAAGGAAGGACATCTAGAGACCGCATAACAGAGAACCTGGAGCTGGTGACCGACCCTCGGTAAACTGGACTGTACCATATACCATCACCATGTGCCAATACTCATTAAAGTGGAGTAAAGTTGAATTGGACTCTGTCATCCTTATTGTGGTGCCCGGAGGGCTCAGCATCAGCAGCAGCTCAGCAGACGGGTAAGAACTGCAACACCATTCAGCATCAACATCTACTACTACTCCCTTCATCCCCCTCATCATCCACAATTACTTTCACCGCTGCCCTGAGGTATAGCTCCACTTGTAGGGAGCTCCACCACACTTAGCTGCACCCACCATCACCTCAGCGGCCAGCTTGCAGCTCCGGTACTAGTTTACCAGGAACTACAGGTGGCATTATGATCCCCTGTAAATAACCCCTTTCCTCATTATCAACATCTCCTCAAATGATCACCAGGGCACGGCACCGGGATCCCGTCCACCCATGACTCCCTATTCAGCAGCCTCGGAGACCGAGTACCCCCCTAGCCCTGGCCGCATCATATAAAGCCGCACCTACTTCACATAAGCATGCCCACCCAGCATAGCCACACTGGCCATCCACTCTACATGGCCACACCAACTCCATATAGATGAGTGTATGTGCATAGCCCCGCCCACCCCCCATAGCCATGCACACTTCACATAGCCACGTCCACTTCGCAGCCTGTATTTTCACATATACCTACCTCCTGGGAGGAGCTATGAAGGGGCGAGGCTACATGTAGTGATGACCAGGAGTGGTGCGGCTATTTGTAGGGGTCAAGCCATAAAGGGGTGGGGCTACTGAATGAGGCTTGGTCATTGTGATTTATACACACATACATTACCATGTATTGGCAATATTGCCATATATGGGTGATATTACCATATATGAGCATTACAACCAAATAGACATGAACACTCCACATAGCCATGCCCACTTTGCAGCCTGCATCTCCACATATCCCCGCCTCCCCCACATAGACCCTTCCCCAAGACTATATGGAGTTTGGAGCTATGAAGGGGTGAGGCTATATTTGGGGATGGCACTATGAAAGGGGCATGGCTACTAGGAGGGGCGGGGCTATTTGTAGGATCAGAGCTATGAAGGAGAAGGGCTACTGGGAGGGGTGGCATGGTGATTTTATGTGAAGGGGTGGAGCTATGAAATAGGAAGGTTTACCTGGAGCTAATATACATATATAGACATATATACACTCAGCTTTATATATTTGATGGAATGGGAGGAGCTAGAGGCAGAACCAGACAACATTTTATGGAAGGAGAGGAGCTAGAGGCAGAAACAGACAACATTCTATGGAGGGGAAGGAGGTAGAGGCAGAACCAGACAACATTCTATGGAGAGGAGAAGCTAGAGGCAGAACCAGACAACATTCAATGGAGAGAGAGGAGCTAGAGGCAGTATGCATGTATGCATGTGCACACATAGCCCCGCCCTATTCATAGCTCCAAGGATGCATATAGCTCCTCCTCTTTTGGGAAATGTTTTTATGTGCAAAATAATCTGTCTATTCTATTTTGTTATAACTAAGAACAGTTAGTAACTATACTCAGGTAACGTCGGGCTCTGCAGCTAGTCTAATATATAAAGCTGAGTCTATGTATGTGTATAAGTTCATAATAGCTCTGCCCACTCCATGTAGCCCTGCCCATTTCATAGTACCACCCCTCCACATAGCCCCACTCTTTTCACAGCCCACTGCCTAACACAGCCACACTTTTTCTGTTAGCCCTGCCTACTTTATAGCTACCTCTTCACAGCCACACGACCCCTAGGGGTGGTACTATATAATATGATATAGCCTCTAAATATGAATATATGTGTGTTGCCCTGGGCATAATGCACATATATGGCTGTAATGCTCATATATGGTAATTTCGCCCAGATAAGGCAATATCGCCCATATATGGTAGTGTATGTATGTGTGTATGTATTATGTCACCACCCCTCCCAGTATCTGTTCCCCTTCATAGATCCATCCCCTACAAATAGCCTCATCCCTCCCATCAGCCCTGTCCCTTTCATAGTGCCACCCCCACATATGTCATTGCCCCTTCATTGCTCCACCATTGCGTGTAGTTTCGGGACGAGGATATGTTGAGTAGGTGGGGATATGTGGTGCAGGCTGTGAAGTGGGTGTGGCTATGTGGAGTGTGCGTTTCTATGTTAAGTGGGTGGAGCTGTGCACACTCAGCTTTGTGGAGTGGGTGTGGCTATGTGAAGTGGGCTGTGGGCATGAGTGTGACACATAGAAGCTGTACTGTGATGTAGAATCAGCTAGCAACTACAGGAGTAATAATGTGAAAAGGACAAAGGAAGTAATTGAGGAGCCCCAGGGAGTGCTGGGTAAGGGGAGTGGTCTCAATGAAAAACGGGTGAGAAGAGCTTGGAGGGAGAGATGGAGAGCAGACAAGCTCTATAGACCAGTTTTTGCTGAGAAACGATTGCTGTAAACAAGGAAGCTGAAGACAGACAAGAGTTTGTATTACCTGAAGATAGCAGTAAGAGGGACAGCATCAACTCATTCCTTCCCACCAATCTCTATTGTATGAGGTAAGTACCGTCTGCATAGCTGTAGACACAGTGTGAAGAGGATTGATCTGTGAGAAGAAATGCTTTGTATAGAGAGTGTCATAGATGTTGATGAGATATCGTATCAAGAGAAGTGATTTCATGTATTGGGAAGAAGTTGAATAAAACCACAATAATCAACCCCACTTCTGAACTGTGTGATAACTGTGACTGAAGATTCTGCCTCCACTTTACTTTACAGAAGGATAATGATTGTCCTGTGTAAGATTTCCGCAGGATTCCAGAAGAACTCATGTTAAGTGTAAGCCTTCTTACACTGAGGGTCGTACATGAAACATTGGTAGCCCGTATGGGGAATCCTGAGAGGGAATAAGACTGTAATTGTTATTACAGCTATTGTAATACACAGCACTGCAACTCAACTCTACTACACTATTTAAAGGGGCACTATAAAGAAGAAAGCACTTCAGAACTTTTCCATCGTCTCATTAACATTGTACAGGACCAGAAGGAGTCTCCTTGATGTACAGACGGTGGAAAAGTTTGATGCTAGGCTAATCCAGAAGGCGTTTCTGAGATCTTTAGGAACAGGATTAATCAGCAAAGACGTCAAGTTACGGATGAAACAACACCTAGATGATCCTGACCTTCTGAATGAAGTTTTAATTGAAAAGATGAATGAGGCAGCCAGTTTGGAGTCAGAGAGTGAACAGAAATTAAAGGAAAGCTCTGCTACCAAAATGAATCAGCTGAAGTTGGAGACCCACAGCTGTCAGACAGAAGATAATCCTGGGGACTCTCCAGTATCGCGGCCAAGACCTCCCAATCACCAGATAAAGAGAAAACGGCCAGCGCTGACTGTGAAGAAATGATAGCGGAACTCAAAGCTGAATTGACATAGGTGAAAAAGTTGATTTGCACCAGGACTAAGTCCAAATCCTTTAGACTCAGGGTGGGTTCCAACAAGAAAGACATCCTGGTTGTGAGGGTTGTCGATCATCAAGTCAAAGTACTGTCTGCCGCCATTGTTTAAGATGTGGTAAGGAAGGACATTTTGCCAGAGAACGTCAAGTGCTACAACCCCAGAGACAACAGAAGGTTGCCAGTACAGGGCATCTGGTAACTGCAACACAAAGGAGGCCCCAGAACCAAACACAAACACCAACAAGCCCCAGAACAGCTTTTGAGATAAAACAATTGCATCAGCACTATCCTCAGGTGTGTGACCATCTTCAACAGCTTCAAGAGGGACACGAGCATCAGCTACTTAATGCCCAGTGCGGAAGTCAGACTATACATTCCTGGGAACCAGAGGATTGCTTGGTCAGTAAGCATAGCCTCATCGACCTAGTCGGTGAAAGGTGCTTCATAGAGTGCAACTTAGATGGACTCCTGGTGAAAGCGCTTTGAGATACAGGTGCTCAAGCGAGCCTCCTAAATGAAGAATGGAGAAGAAGCAATATGCCACACACCTGTCTTCATCCACTCAAAGAACTCTTAGGACCAGTGGAACTCCACGGTAAAGCTGTCAATCAGATCATAATCCCTTTCATAGGCTGGGTGGAAGTGACATTTCAACTCAGCGCTACAAAGAACAGCAATGCCATTGAGTTATTGGTACTCTTTATTGTCACCAGTGATCAGAATGTGGCTGAAGAATCTATCCTGGGCTGCAACGTCATCAGTGAGGTTGTCAAGAAATACAAATCAGGGACACTTTTGGTTGAGGCGGTAGCCAAATGTCTGGCAATACCCAGAGTCGTGGAAGAAAACTAGATTCATGGATTAAATAAAGCAGAGAACACAATTGGCATGAAAGAAGTAAAGATAGACCTGCGTCCAGCCATTATCCCTGCAAATAGAATGATCGAAGTGAGGTGTGGAGTTCGGGTAGAACCAGGAATAGGGATGGGCGAGTCTACTCGCTAGGACTCGTTACTCGGCGAGTAGTAAGGGACTCGCAGGACTCGGTACTCGGCGAGTTTTCCAGCGATTACTCGCACAGTAACGAGTCCAATGCAAGTCAATGGCAATCCTAGTTTTGTCAGAGTTTACTTTTTCTCACTCGCTAGAATCTCCCCAAATCGTTTAAACAATCACACCGCTTCACAGATACCCGCTGTCAGCAGCGAGTCTGAGCGAGTCTGAGCGAGTCTACGAATCCGAGTCCTGTTACTTCCGGGGCCGCCCATTAAGCTCATTACATATTCACTGCACTGTCAAACTAACAGCCAATCACAGGAGCTCACACTCTGTGGGAGCCTCTGTGATTGGCTGTTGTAATCAGACTTGATTTTCTCAATCTGGCCAATGATTCTGCTTGGTTGCCATACACATTAGTGTATGGCAACCAACCTGGCGTTGTAGGGTGTAAAATAAATAATTATTTAAAAAAAAAACGCGTGGGGCTTCGCAGCATTTTTAAGTCTAGCCCGATGAAAGCAGGCAAACTGCAAGCTGCCACCCTCAGCTGCTTAATTTCCCCTTGACTGGCAAAAAAAAATGCGTGGGCTCCGCCCTATTTTCCATGCCAGCCAAGGTAAAACTAGGCAGCTGAGGGCTGGTATTCTCAGCGGGGTGAGGGCCCATTGTTATAGGGCCCCTCCACGCTAAAGAATAGCAGCCCGCAGCCGCCCCTGAAAATGGCACATTAATAATAAGCGCCATTTCCAGGCGCCTTACCGGGCTCTTCCAGCGGCCCTGGTGGCGGTGGCACACTGGGTAATAAATGGGTTAATACCAGCTTTGTTATACAAGCTGGTATTAAGCCCGAGATTCTTAATGTCAGGCCAGGTTTGACCCGGCCACTAAGAATCTCCAATAACAGGTTAAAAAATACACCACACAGAGAAAAATTATTTAATAAAAATAAAGACACAGACACCATTAGGGACTACATCTTTACTACCACCACATATCCCTCCAAAGACCCAGGTCTTCTCTCTTCTTTCTTCTCACTTCTGTCTTCTGTCTTCCTTCTTCTTGTTGAACTCATTGAGCTCTGCTACATCACACCACAGGGGGCGGAAATGCGCTCCCCTGCTGTGTGATGAGTCAGTGAGGCTGTGAGCATTAAGCGGTGACATCACTGCCGGCCCCATTGCTATAGTAACCAAACTATCAGTTACTATAGCAACGCTTCAGCAGTGCCGACAGCACAGTGCCACGACTCATTCATAAACTGTTGGCTTTAACTCCCTGCTTACCGATCACTGCAGTGCCGGTAAGCAGAGAGTTAACTGTGCTGTGACCGGTGCTGCAATATATGTGCCGCTCATACTGCAGCCGTGGTCACAGCAGAGTTAACTCTCTGCTTACCGGCGCTGCAGTGATCGGTAAGCAGGGAGTTAAAGCCGGTAATGGCCTTGAAAGACAAAAATCCATCAAATGTGGGAGAACTAAAGGCCCAGTTACACACACAGATAATTGTGCAGAGATTGTTCGCAGATCTCTGGTTGCAGTGAAGTCATGGACACATTGTTACATTTGTACACGGCCAGAAAATAGAACAATGTGTCCATGATTTCACTAAAACCAGAGATCTGCGAACAATCTCTGCACAATTATCTGTGTGTGTAACTGGGCCTTTAGAAAGATCTTAGGATTCCCCTCTCCTATTGCAGGATTTACTTAAAACACTTGAAATAGATCACTGTGTTTGTAATCACTCTATATAATATATGAGTTAGGCTATGTTCATAAGCGGCGTATTACGCCATGTATTGTGCAATCCAGTGGTGTTTGCGCGCAAAAAAGTGTGACTGCATGCAGATGCTGTGCTTTTCCAGGTGCACTTTTCCCGAGGCCATTTTATTATGTAGCCTTTCGGAAAAGCGCACTGAAAAAAGCACAAAGAATTGGCATTGCAGTGAAAGCGCATGTGCAAAAATACATGGCTAAACGCGGCATCTGCACGCCGTTTAGCAAAAGCCATAGCTTTTGCTGGAAGGCGTATCCAGCTTTCTTTGGCACTGCTTGTATGAGCACTCAAAAGCACCGCTTAAAAGCTGAAATACACGGCAATTATGCCACACTTGCACGTAGCCTTACACTTTATACATTGAATTACTGAAATAAATGATCTTTTTGATGATATTCTAATTTAGTGAGATGCTCTTGTGTGTATATATATATATATATATATATATATATATATATATACTAGTTGTACTACCCGGCTACGCCCGGGTTAATAAATAACTGATGTTTGCTATTACAAAATAGAATTTCAATATGTCATATTAATGACCTGTAGGAAAATAGAAGCTGAGCTGTGATTGGTTGCTATAGGCAGCCTGATAAATCTCCAGCCAACAGTAAACCCTCCCCCGGCCGGGCAGTATATGATACCTCACACATACACATAATAGACAGCTCATGTGACTGACATCTGCCTTAATTCCCTATATGGCACATGTGTTGCACATTGGCTGTTTTTAATCAGATGTTTATTTTTGTAAATTAAAGATAGCACACGTATGAGGCGAGTTGTGTGAGGTGATTTGTGCACATCTGTGTCTGTCTGTGTGGTGTGTGTGTCCCTGGGGTGTGTGTGGCCCTGTGGGGTGAGTGCATGTGTCCCTATAGGGTGTGTATGATTGTGTGTCCCTGTGGTCTGTGTGGTGTGTGTGTGTCTCTGTGTTGTGTGTGTCTCTTTGTGGTGTGTTTGTGTGTCCCTGTGGGGTGAGTGCTTGTGTTCCTATAGGGTGTGTATGTGTGTGTGTCCCTGTGGGGGGTGTCTGTGTGGTGTGTTTGTGTCTCTGTGTTGTGTGTGTCTCTTTGTGGTGTGTGTGTGTATGTCCCTGTGGGGTGAGTACATGTGTCGCTATAGGGTGTGTGTGTGTCCCCGTAGGGGGTGTGTGTGTCTCTGTGTTGTGTTTGTCTCTTTATGGTATGTGTGTGTTCGGGTGCGTGGTGAGTATCCAATGTTGGGGCTGCACCTTAGCGACTATACACTTGCTGTTACTCTTTGTGTGCGTGTGGAAACAGGACAGAAGTTGAGTCAACTTTAATCCGTGTCAACTGGCTGCAAGTGTGATTTAGTTATTGCCAACACCTGTTAGGTGCCACAGGTAAGTTATAGGTGCTGTTAATTACACAAATTAGAGAAGCACCACATGATTTTTCTAACAGTGACAATACTTTTGTCCACCCCCTTTTTTATGTTTGGTGTGGAATTATATCCAATTTGGCTTTAGGACAATTCTTTTAGTGTTTTTTCATTGAAGACAAATTAAATGAAGATAATAATACCAAAGAATTTGTGATTGCAATCATTTTCAGGAAGAAACTGAGTATTATCTGACAGAATTGCAGGGGTGTCAATACTTTTGGCCACAATTGAATAAATATTGAAATGTTGGAACAGCACCAAAGTTTCACCTTGTATTAGTGCACGCTTTCTCCAACACCAGTCCATGTGTTCATAGTATAGTATTGAAAAATGAAAAAACAGCACCAAAAATTAGCAAATGTGGACCTTTTATTGCCTAATGGCAAATTTTTGGTGCAGTCTCTTCATCTTTTATAATATATATATGTATATATATATATGATCCCTGTACATTGGTGTATATATATGTATATATGACGACGGCCTGCTTCCACGGGTCCTCAATCATCCCTGCACCCCCCCTCCCCTGCTATGATGTCCATGGATGAATATTTGAATATGCAATAAAAAAGCTTGAAGATCATGCTTTCGGTGAGTGCGGCTATTTTTCCTGCATATATTGAGATATATATATATATATATATATATATATATATATATATATATATATATATATTAGTACCACCTCTTTGACTGCTATGGGTCATTCCATGTCAAGTGATCCAAAAATGAATATTTTTTTTCCCTGACGTTCTCAGATTTTTAAAAAATGTTTTCTATCTGAAGAACAACTTTATCTAATTACAAAAAAAAAGTTTTGAATTTTTTTCTTTATCTGTTAATTTTTTACAGATTTTTAAAGTTTTAAAAAAGTGCGAATTTTGGCCTGGTATGGCTTTACATTTTCTATCATATCTCGGGCTAGAAATAAGATAGAGAAACAAAATAAACACCAATCTACTCAGAACTGTCCAGGCTTTCATCAGATATGTCACAAGAGAATATTTGTTAATATTTTACCCATGTGATCGCAAGCGCAAAACTTTAAAACGCATTTCCGAAAAATCGGCGCGCTTTAAATATTTCAAAAACTGCCCATGTGTCTGCTGTGCTCTTAGCCACATCTGTACCAAATTTCAAGTTGGGATCGCAATGGGATCATATTTTAACATATTTTACTAGTAAGAGCGTCAATGGGTCATTCCATATCAAGTGATCTAAATATGAATATTTTTTTTTACCTGACGTCTTTAGATTTTTTTTTTTTTTTTCCTTTATGAAGTACTACTTTAGTTAATTACAAATTAAAAGTTTGGAATTTTTTTCTTCATCAGTTAATTTTTTACAGATTTTTAAAGTTTAAAAAAAGGGTGAATTTTGGCCTGGTACGACTTTACATTTTTTTTATCTCAGGCTAGAAATAAGATAATGAAGTGGGAGAGGCATCATTTTACTCAGAACGGTAACAGCTTTCATTTGAGATGTTACAAGACTATGTTTCTTTATATCAAATTCAAACTATTGACGGGCAATTGTGAAAAAATGACTGATTGTGTTCTTGGTGACTTTTGAATTGACACTATAATAGTTAAATATTTTGCACTTAGGTCCAATGAATGCGTCCATGGGGTCAAGCTGGGACAGAGTCATCACAAATTAGCCTTATTTGCAGATGACCTGCTACTTTACATCTCCCAGCCCCTGGTCTCCATCCCTTCGGTCTTAATGGAGTTTGAACGGTTCGGACAATTGAGCAACTTTAAAGTGAATTGCTCCAAAACCGAGGCACTCAATATTTCTTTGCCTGGAGAATTGGTTTCTCATCTATCTAAACAGTTCCCATTTAAATGGAAAGTAGAAGCCATTAAGTACTTGGGAGTCCTTATACCAAAAGATCTTAAACAAATATTCAATTTAAATTATCAACCCCTTTTGACTAACGCGGAATCGGCATTTACCTCCTATAGACAATTAAAGCTATCCTGGTTCGGGAGAATAAACGTAGTCAAGATGGATGTCTTGCCCCGACTCTTATATACTTTTCAGACAGTTCCTGTTATATTGGATAGAGGTTTCCTCTCCAAAATGCAATCTATGATCCTTAGATTTGTCTGGGGGGTAAGAGGTCCAGATTGCGAATGAATATCCTATCCTTGCCCGAGACCAGAGGAGGGGTTGGACTACCCAACATACGAGCGTACTTTGAGGCTTCCTCTCTTGTTAGAGCTCTAGATTGGCATTATCATGCGTCCTCCAAGAAATGGGTAGGGGTGGAGCAAGAGGGTTTGGGGATTCCGCTGAAACACCTGCTTTGGATTTCCCCTAAAGACTCCACAGACCTAGTACCTTTGACAGACATGACCAGAAACACCTTGAAGGTATGGCACCTAGTGACGAAAACCCTCCGCTTAAACGACAGACTTAGCCCTTTGACTCCCCTTTTTTCCAACCCATCTTTCCCACCCAGATTTGACAGGCAGAGATTTTTATGTTGGCGGATTGTGGATGACACCCGAGTAGGACAGACTCTGTCCAGTGGTGGTTTGCCCCCGATGGCAGAGCTACAACTCAAAGAACCTACGAGACCTCTTAAGTGATTCGAATTTCTCCAATACAGAGCATAATTATATTCAGCTGACCACTCTTGCAGGGTAAGATTGACGCCCAACGTATTGGAGAGGTTATTCCAACTGGAGGCTCCACCGAGGCGCAAAATATCATTTCTATACCAGGCCTTAGGGTCCATGAGAGAGCAGGGCACCCTTTACTCCCAACGTGCTTGGGAGAGGGAATTGGGGTGTAGCATTTCAGAAGCTAATTGGCAGAAATGCTTTATATTTACTCACTCACTAGCTAGCGCTTGTTCTGCACAAGAAAGAAGCTATAAGCTGCTCACTAGATGGTACTTGTGCCCGACGACACTCCGGAACATGTTCCCTGGAACCCCTGATACCTGCTGGCGCTGTGGGGAAGAGAAGGGTACAATGATACACATTTGGTGGAGTTGTGGGGAAATCCGGCGGTTCTGGTCTGAGGTTTTCAATGCATACGCCCGGATAACAGGTAAAGAAGCCGAATGCTGCCCAGAATCGGCAATGTTATCCATTTTTCCAGGTCCTATTGGGCTACAGAAGAGGGATATTCTCCGCTTTTGCATCTCGGCTGCTCGTGCTGTGATCCCGAGGTTCTGGAAATCAAGCCGGGCTCCATCTCTACTTGATTGGTTCAAAGAATTGATGGACACATATCGAATGGAGGAGCTCGCAGCTGATGCGTCGGGATCTCGGAACAAATTCTTAGGGATTTGGGTTGAATGGATTCTTTTTCACGACTCTGCAGAATTTAGGAGTATCTTTTCCAGCACAGATAATATGGCTCGACCTCTGGCTGATGGGGAGCCAGTGGGATGAGTACCCTTTCTCCTTCCCATACCTCACCCGTCCCCCCCCCCTCCTTTTTTTCTTTTTTTCTTACGTGGCTTTTCTTTCCCAGTATAACTTTTTCTAATGGTTTTTGTTTCTCTTCTCTCTCTCTCTTCTTTTCTATCTCTCTTTTCTTCCCATCTGATACATTCAGTCTAGGTATTTCCTTTCTACGCCTATACCTTCAGAATTCTAGTGAACATTAGACAGGTATCGAAAACTCTGAGCTGTGAGTAGATCATTAATATTTCGGCCTTCCTTTCCGGTACACCAGTCGATAGACTATTCCAACTAGGCCTCAACGGGTAATGACCCACTTACGTGGTCAACCTGTTAGAAGGGGCCAAGTAATAAAAATCATTCTGCGGGGGCTGCTTGTCCCCTTGACATCAGAACATCTCAAAACCCTGAGAAAGGTTGTATACTTGAGTGTTTGGAATTATATTTAGATTGTAGTATATATTGCACCAGAGATAAGCGCAAAAGTAAATTTGCAGCTTATCTTAAAGTTACTAATAACTTTGTGAATTCTCTTTTTGTATATTTTATATGTCTCAAGATTTTGTTAAAAGATTGAATGTATGTCTTTCATATGTTTTTTCAAAATTTAATAAAAATGAGATTAACCATAGTTAAATATTTTAAAATATGATCCCATCACGATCCCAACTTGAAATTTGGTACAGATGTGGCTAAGAGCATAAAAGACACATGGGCAGTTTTGGAAAATTTTTATTAAAATGTTTTTTTCGGAAATGCGTTTCAAAATGTTGCGTTTGCATTCGCATAGGTAAAAAATTAAAATTAACAAATATACTCTTGTGACATATCTGGTGAAAGCCTGGACAGTTCTGAGTAGAATGGTGTTTATTTTGTTTCTCTATCTTATTTCTAGCCCGAGATAAAAAAATTTAAAGTCGTACCAGGCCAAAATTCACCCTTTTTTTAAACTTTAAAAATCTGTAAAAAATTAACTGATGAAGAAAAAAATTCCAAACTTTTAATTTGTAATTAACTAAAGTAGTACTTCATAAAGGAAAAAAAAAAAAAAATCTAAAGACGTCAGGTAAAAAAAAATATTCATATTTAGATCACTTGATATGGAATGACCCATTGACGCTATTAATAGTAAAATATGTTAAAATATGATCCCATTGCGATCCCAACTTGAAATTTGGTACAGATGTGGCTAAGAGCAAAGCAGACACATGGGCAGTTTTTGAAATATTTAAAGCGCGCCGATTTTTCGGAAATACGTTTTAAAGTTTTGCGCTTGCGATCACATGGGTAAAATATTAACAAAGATCCTCTTGTGACATATCTGGTGAAAGCCTGTATAGTTCTGAGTAGAATGGTGTTTATTTTGTCTCTCTATCTTATTCCTAGCCTTAGTTATGAGGAGAAACGTAAAGGCAGGCAACAGCGAAATTCACACTTTTTCCGAACTTTGAAAATCATTTAAAAAAAAAATAAATTTTTTAAAAAATTTTTCTCTTCACATTTTGCATTGTCTGACATGCTATTATCAAATAACAAAATCTCAAAAGAATTAAAAATATAGAGGTAATAATCATTGGTTCACTTGACATGGAATGACCCCTATGCAAAAAAAAGTGCAAGGATTTTTCTGTATTAAATTAACAGTTATGCTAAACTTTTTGCCACAAGCCTATCTATCGATCTGTGCAGATGCTCCTGTTCTGTGCTAAAATCTAAAATGCTTTTGCAGTCTGGAAGATTTGCCATAGTTACTTAGTTAACAAATTCTCACTGCTTATATAAAGTTTTAACTGAATCAAAAATAAAGCCTATGGAGCAACGAGAAGAATGCCCCACACAAACCGTCCAGCTGGTGCTGATGTGAAGCTTTTATCAAATCCCCTGGGGCTCATTTTCACTGTGGCAAAAGCTGTCAAACCCACACTATGAAATCTCAGGAAATAGCTGGAAATTCCAAATTAAAATGAATCGATAGGTTTAACAGGTGAGACGGGCTGAAATACTTGCAGAGCTTTGCCACTTGTTTTTTATCACAAACACATAGGGAAAAATATGTTTGACAGGTTTTACAACTATGCAAACGGTCTAGCTTGGCTCTGGTTCAAGCGGTTAATGTCAGGACAATTCAAGTAACAGCAGAAAGGGCAGGGAACGCAAGAAAAAATTCTACTTTCTAAGCTAGTTGTGATTGCCAGATGACCATTAGCACTTGTCTACATCCTGTGTAGTTAATAACAGGTGTTTGTCCCTAGGAAATCAAGATGATGCACAATATGCAAACACAATGGTACATTAGAGGCATGGACTGTATTTATATTAATTCCAAACCCAACAATCTCTAAAATATGTGTGAAATCATTATATGAAACTACATGTGCAAATAATTTGAGTTTGAATTATTATTTTCTTTATAAACAGAAAAAATATCCTTATTTGATTCTTCAGCTATAATTTTATTTCTTGATGTTTACAGAACCAGGTGACAATTTGGTAGACTGCCTTAAAATTGATATCCAAATTTGCACATCATTATTTTTTCTATTTTATGAGTTTTATCCAAAGTCTTTAAAGCATAACCACTGTTTAAATTTGTATTTAATAATAATGTAGAGCAAGTGATTTTAATAAACGTTCTAATATACTTCATTAGAAAATTCTGGTTGAAAAGCATTTATAAACCTTCCACAAGGTGTCCCCACTACACTGTGTGTGAAGCAGACACATGTTCATTATTAGTCAGATCCATCTTCACACTGAATACGGCCACATAACCTTATAAGGGATAGGGGATGTGGCCTACACTGCAGCTGGTGAGGAAACAATCTATCAAATTACCACAGCCAAACAGCATAGTTGTTAAGAAAAGTCAGAATGTCAGGATCACTGTAAACTCCTCTTTCTTTGGCACAGGCTTCTCTGATCTGTCATCTGGCTCCACACATCTCAGTCAGGATCTATTAACCCCTTCTCTGCTGGCAAATCAGCCTGCTCTCAGAACGTGTGGAAATACACACACAGTGTTGGCAGATGCTGGCCATACCCACACAATCATAAAACCCAGTTTTAAAAGAGCACAGAAAAATGTGAGAAAATTAGCCATATGGCACAAAAATATCATTATCTTATCTGCTATGTGACCCATCATTAACAACCAGTACAGTATTGTGGTTATTTGTCAGTAAAATGACATTTACACTTTAAAGGGAACCTGACCCCACAAACTGACCCCCCCTCCCCGCATCTTTCTACCTGGCTTTTTACCGCTGGCTTTTAAACAATGAAATGGGGAAATTGCAGGTTTTTCCTCTGCTGCCAGACCTTATAGGGTCCAGCAGCAGAGGAATTACTCGCAATTACTCGCTTCCCCATTCATTTACATTGGACTCGCAAGACTCGCAATGAGTCGCGAGTCCCAGACTCGGACTTGTTAGAGTCTAGCGATTCCGAGTAATTTAGGATTCGCCCATTCCTAGTCTGAATACTTTCCGTACCCACTAAATAGGGGAATACTGAATTTCCAATGAAAAAAAGTACATTTTAGAATTTTAAAAGATAATCTTACTCCCTAATTAAAATGACTGATTTTCCTGAAATTTCTTTTGGTTCGAATAACTGATTTGTAAAAATTTGAATCAGACCAAGTTGACTGGTCAGGAAACAAAAGTGATCAAAGCATCCAATCTTGCACTCAAACTACACAAATAAAACTCTGAGGTCTCCTAGAACTCTATGCAACCAATTTCAAGCTCTTTAACCCTAAAATGATGTCTGAAAAATATGCATTCATAAAGTGAGCTAACCGGGCCTTTTTGAATTCCCAAGGTCATAAGTGTGCTTTATATTTTTGAGGAATATATCAAACTTTTGATTTAGCCACCCCTAATGTTTCTGTTATCTATTTCTCTTCTTCGTCTACTTATCTTCTATTAAGAGCTCCTTTAACTGCACGTTGTGGGTTCACAGCAGCAGCTTTCAAATGCACATGCCACACCTGGAATCAGCTTCAGACCTTCTACCTGTTAATTAATGATTGCCCAATTACTTTTGGCCTCTTGAAAAAAGGCAGTTACATAATAAAGAGCCCTGAAAACATCCTCCAATTAGGATGTGAATATTCTCAAATTCAAGCTGAGATTATACACTATTATTTATTATATAACTGTATCTTGAATATGTTTTGGTAAATAGCAAATTATTTCTGGACCCAGCTTTATATAGCTATAGGTAAACTGACAGTATCTGACTTATTATGGTTTGTATCTGCTTCCAGACCACCCATAGATGATAAATGTCCAGATATATTATGTGTTATACTGACTCTGCAATAACATATTAAAATGTTACTGCATAGTAAGTAGAGAAGCTTCACGTGATCATGCAGATGTGGAAGGGTGAGCTAACTATCAGACACAAATGGACTCCCCATAGAGAAGGCAGATATGGTTTATTACCATCTTTGCCTCCATGAATGCTTTATACACAGAACTAAGCATGTGCTGTTTATATGCTAATAGTGCTAGTCATGTGATCACTATGTTTAAGGAGGGTGTAAGAAAGGGGCTGGAGTAGCTGCATCATTGAAGTCCCAGTTAGCTCTGGTATGCAGCCAGGAGGCTACAATTCTGTTCTCTCTGTAGCTAATATACTAGCTTCAGTTAAAAAGTATTTAAATTTTGAAATGCCACCCAAAGGTCCTTTGAGACATTATGGGAGGGAAAGTATATGAAATACTGCATATTCTGCATTATAAGACACACTTACTTTCCACCACTATTGAGGGCAATGGAGTGCGACTCACAATCTGGATATAGGATCAGCAGGGGGGTGCGGCAGCATTGGAGCAGAGTCATAGGAGGCAGGGTCCCAATCTGCAGGATCAACGATGCTCCTGTATGCTGCAGGAGGGGATGTCATGGCGGCACAAGGCGGGCACCATTAATATGCCGGACATAATGGAATTCTCTGAAAATGCTGCAGAGATGGCATGTGCACAGATGGAGCTCTCGGAGAGCTGAGATCTCCATCTTTGCACACTTCCAATGCAATGGACTTTAGGAAATGGCTGCAGAGGCGCCGCTTGCGCAGATAGAGATCTCAGCTCTCCAGAAAATTTGTAGCCCTGAGGTCCTGACTTCAAATCCCAGCAATGATGACTCTAAAAAGAACTTTGGAGTTAATGGTGCTATATACGTAAAATAAATAAATAAACTAATATTTACTATGTACTTAGTATTAGTATTTTTTCGCATGTGTATGCATAGTAAATATATATGCAATTTTTGGCTTTGCAAGTCAGTGGATTTATGTAAATTGGTTGCAAATAGCTGTTGACTTGACCACTCCCCATGACACAGTTAACCTCTTGGAGCTTGATATCCGAGTACCCCACAGCCTGGGGCTCGACAATAACTTCTGGTGGTTGCCCATATCTTACCTGCTATAAATGTCTGTCCCTCACTCTCAATCTCAAGGAACTTGGTCAATCTCCTTCTGTAAATAGACCAATGCTTTATATTTTGCTATTACCTCCAGAGAGACTATATCAATAATGCAGGAATCCATCTGTCCGGCACAATGAGAATATTTTTCTGATTTCGGCTGACAGTTATGGTAATAGTTTGGCAAACAATCTACACAACCATCGACGACCACAGATTACAGCTGTTTTCTAAATCTCAACTGCTCTTGTAAGATTGATTGCCGAAAGCACTCGAGACAGAAAGGCATGTCATCGAAAATGATACATTACTCCTCTTTAACCCCTTATTTGTTTGCATAGTTTAGCAGATTTTGTTCTACTGCATTTCCATTAAATTAGACAATTACTTGGTAGAATGAAGTATTTTCTATCTAGAATAATAAATTAAATGGAAAGTATTGGTGAACTATCGATCTGTGGTGCCGTATTTTTTAGATTATAAAATGCATTTTTGTTTCCCCCAAATTGGGAGAAAATGGGGGTGCGTCTTGAAATCCGAATCTTAAAGAAAAGAAAAAAAATCTTCTTATAAAGGGAGGGTTGTGAGGGTAGAGTGGAGGTGCATGATGTGGCTTTCAGGTGTCCACGGAGGTTTGGAGCAAAGCTAGGAGCTGGGTAGGGATTGCTAGTGTTTGGTGGGCGCTGCATTTAATATTTCCCAGCATGCAGTGCTGTTGCTGAGTTGCAATACTGACTTACAGAAAATGTCATGTGCAGACCACGATCCGTGGCCATTTTTTGTAAATACAGACACAGCATGTATTGTAGTCAGGGGACTGAACTGCATGCTTTGAAATAATAATGGCGGACGCCCACCGAACACTACCATGACCCCTTCGCAGCTCCTGGCTTTGCCCCAAACCTCAGAGGACCCTTGAAAAACCACATGCATGCACCCTCGCAACCCCCTTCAGTAAGCTATGAGGGCTATGTACAAGGATGGGAGATAAATATGTCCCCCATTCTGGGACATATGTATCAGGAGGGGGCACATATACCAGAATGGGGAACATATATATCAGGATGGGTGCATATATATCAGGAAGGGGCACATATACCAGGCTGGGGGTCATATATACCAGAATGGGGCATGTATACCAGGATAGGGGCCATATACACCAGAATGGGGCCCATATATACTAGTATGGGGGACAATATATACTAGGATGGGGCATGGATTCCAGGATGGGGGCCAAATATACTGATTGTAAGATGGACACTGGCATTATCAGACGGAACCCATTTAACATTAAAAATTTATTTTTTTTTCTTTTCCTTCACCAAATTGATGGTGTGTCTTATAATCCGGCTTATAAAGCAAAAAATATGGTATTTCAGTATTAGGCATGACATTTCAATGTAGGTTTTATATTACTGTAACCTTATATATACAGTCATATGAAAAAGTTTGGGCACCCCTCTTAATCTTACTCTTTTTTTTTTGTTTAAAATTTGCTTTTTGCAACAGCTATTTCAGTGTGATATATGTGATGGACACAGTAATATTTCAGGATTTAAATGAGGTTATTGTACTAACCGAAAATGTGAAATATGCATTACTTCAAAAATTGACAGGTGCAAAATGTATGGGCACCTCAACAGAAAAGTGACATTAATACTTAGTAGATCCACCTTTTGCAAAAAATCACAGCCTCTAGTCGCTTCGTATTTTTGACCATTCCTCTTTACAAAACAATTCCAGTTCAGTAAGTTTGATGGTCGCCGAGCATGGACAGCCCGCTTCAAAACATCCCACAGATGTTCAATGATATTCAAGTCTGGGGACTGGGATGGCCATTCCAGAACATTGTAATTGTTCCTCTGCATGAATGCCTGAGTAGATTGGAAACGGTGTTTTGGATCATTGTCTTGCTGAAAGATCCATCCCCAGGCGTAACTTCAACTTTGACACTGATTCTTGAACATTATTCTCAAGAATCTGCTGATACTGAGTGGAATCCATGCAACCCTCAACTTTAACAAGATTCCCGGTGCCATCATTGGCCACACAGCCCCAAACATGATGGACCCTCCCCCAAATTTGACACTGGGTAGCAAGTGTTTTTCTTGGAATGCTGTGTTTTTGTGGCGCCATGCATAACGCCTTGTTGTATGACCAAACAACTCAATTTTTGTTTCATCAGTCCACAGGACCTTTTTCCAAAATGAAACTGGCTTGTCCAAATGTGCTTTTGAAATACCTCAGGCTACTCTGTTTGTGGCGTGCATGCAGCTTCTCCTTGTGCAGTGTGCGCTGTATTGTTGACCGACGCACAGTGACACCATCTGCAGCAAGAAGATGCTGCAGGTCTTTGGAGGTGGTCTGTGGATTGTTCTTGACTGTCTCACCATTCTTCTTCTCTGCCTTTTTGAATATTTTTGTTGGCCTGCCACTTCTGGCCTTTACAAGATCTGTCCCTGTGGTCTTCCATTTCCTTAGTATGTTCCTCACAGTGGAAACTGATAGGTTAAATCTCAGAGACAACTTTTTGTATCCTTCCCCTGAACAACTATGTTGAACAATCTTTTTTTTCAGATCATTTGAGAGCTGTTTTGAGGAGCCCATGATGCCACTCCTCAGAGAAGATGCAACTAGGAGAACAACTTGCAAGTGGACACCTGAAATAGCTTTTCTCATGATTGGATACACCGGGCTATGAAGTACAAAGCTCAATGAGGTTACCAAACCAATTTAGTGCTTCAGTAAGTCAGTAAAAAGTAGTTAGGAGTATTCAAATCATGAAAATCAGAAGGGTGCCCATACTTTGGCACCTGTCAAATTTTGAAATAATGCATATTTCACATTTTTGTTTAGTACAATAAACCTCATTTCAATCCTAAATATTACTTGTCCATCAGTTATTACATATATCACACTGAAATAGCCATTGCAAAAAAAAAACAATTTTAAACAAAAAAAAGGTAAGATTAAGAGGGGTGCCCAAACTTTTTCATATGACTGTAGTTACATTGACTGTGTACTCATTAAATGTAAACAAACATCTTTGTAATGTATTTTTAATTTGATTTGTTTTTTTATTTTAAAAAGTTTGACTCAAGTAAACTTGTACAGAGCATTTAAAATTTGAATTCAACATTTCTGCCAAATTTGTCTCAAATATTTGATTTCTGATAAATAAATTTGATGCAAATCACTATACTGCACAGTCTCTAATTGCCTGGATCGTGATGTCTAAGATTTTATGAACCCTTTTTGAGCTCTTTTATATGCTGTGGACCCAATTATAAGGCAAGTGAGTTTTTTTTACCTTACCATTTTTATTCATTTTCCAACTCCCCAGCTGTATAAAATACCTATCGGTTTGAATCATATCAGGTGATGGGTATTTGTACAACAAAGGGAGGGTATCACTTATTGATAACAACACCCGATATCAAAGTGTACAGAATTTTTAGGCAACTGGTTTTAATCAGACAAAATGGATCAAAAAGTTATTAAAGTTAATTAAAGGAAAACTGTCACCAGGTTTTGCTACACAATATAAGAGTAGCATAATGTAAGGTACTGACTTTAATTCAAGCAATGTGTCTCTTACTGGGTTGCTTGCTGTCATTTTGATAAAATCACTGTTTTATCTGTGGCAATCAATGGTGGGGATGGGGTCATACATAGCTCATTAATATGCTTGACTGCTTGGTAGCAAGTTTACTAGTCCTAATGATGTGCTAAACAGCCTAGCATTGACACCTCTCTGGATTTAGCGTGGCCACACAGTTTTTAGGTTCCATTGATAAAACGTTAGCTAGGTGCAACGATATTTACCGGCCAATATTTTTGTGAGGTTTTTTTTGTGATTTTATGTCCTATTCGGTGATTCTAAAAGTTTAAACAAAGATATGGCAGCACACATATGGTTAGGACTCGTAAGCGTGAGGGCCCTTGACGGTGGGTTACGAGCTTACTATTTTGGCCCTAAATATGACTAACTCCTCACATTTTCATCTTTAGAGTTTTGCTGCATTTTTTTTATCTGCAGTTTGAGGCTGGGCCCTCTGGGGGGCGTCTGTCACTTGTGAGGCATAAAATAAGTGCAGAGCAGCCCGCCTGATCTAATAGCAGGGCGTAACCAATAGGCTGCTCTTACACTATGCTTCACATGTACCTGAGTGGCAGAGCCCTGTGGTAACCTTGTGTCTATAGATGCTACCAGTCACTTACCTGACAGCATGCCCGGACGCTGGTGATACAACCGCCCCCATCTGTGGGTTGTAGGTGACTGAGCACCGGTATACGGACACCTGTGTTGCCTCTCGGAGGAGCTATCAGCCTGCTGCTAGGTGCAATGATATTTACCGACCAATATTTTGGCGAGTTTTTTTTGTGATTTTATGTCCTATTCGGTGGTTCTAAAAGTTTAAACAAACATATGGCAGCACACATATGGTTAGGACTCGTAAGGGTGAGGGCCCTTGACGGTGGGTTACGAGCTTACGTATTTTGGCCCTAAATATGACTAACTCCTCACATTTTCATCTTTAGAGTTTTGTAGCATTTTCTTTATCTGCAGTTTGAGGCTGGGCCCTCTGGGGGGTGTCTGTCACTTGTGAGGCATATAATAAGTGCGGAGAAGCCCGCCTGATCTAATAGCATCGGCGTGACCAATAGGCTGCTCTGACACTATGCTTCACATGTACCTGAGTGGCAGAGCCCTGTGGTAACCTTGTGTCTATAGATGCATCAGTCACTTACTTGAAAGCATGGCCGGACGCTGGTGATACAACTGCCCCCATCTGTGGGTTGTAGGTGACTGAGCACTGGTATACGGACACCTGTGTTGCCTCTCGGAGGAGCTATCAGCCTGCTGCTAGGTGCAATGATATTTACCGCCCAATATTTTGGTGAGTTTTGTTTGTGATTTTTTGTCCAATTGGTGACTCTATCCATTGATAAAAAGTTGCAACACCTTAATATTTTTTGTATTTTATTTATACTGATAAGAGTTTCTACACTCCCTGACAGAAGTTATGTTACTTATCTATGTTATGTAAATAAAAGCTTATAACCTGAAATTAAATTCATCCATTGGTTTTATAAAATACTCTTTTGAAAGCTGAAACCCTCCAAAATGTGGTTTAGGTTAAGAAAATAAATTGGCATCAATGCTGATCATTTAATGAACACAGAATGGTCAGATTTTGGCGTAGACAAAAGTTTTGTCGCCCACAGAAAGTAATGTGATTATCAACAAATAATTAACTTAAAATGCAAATATATGTTGCATAACATTGGTGAATGAAGTTGTGGTGCTATTAGAGTCATATTTAAAATTTTGTGTGACTTCCACAAGCTTGAAGGACTGCATCCATGCGGTTCAACAATGATTCATATAATTTATTAATGAAGTCATCAGGAATAGCAAAGAATGCAGTCTTACATGCCTCCCAGAGTTCATCTAGATTCTTTGATTTTGTCTTCCAAGCTTCCTCTTTCATCCTACCCCAAACATGCTCAATGATATTCATGTCTGGTGACTGGGCTGGCCAGTCCTTGAGCACCTTGATCTTTTTTGCCTGGAGGAACTTTGTTGTAGAGATGGATGGAGCACCAATCTGCTACAGAATTTGACCCCTTTTATTATTTGGAATATAAGAGGTAACTAATACGTCTTGATATTTTAGGCTATTGATATTGCCTTCCACCTTGCAAATGTTTCGAACACCCCCATACTGAATGTAACCCCAGACCATGATCTTTCCACCACTAAATTTAACTGTTTTCTGGGTGTATTTTGGATCCATATGGGCTCCAGTAGGTCTCCTGCAGTATTTGCGGTGGCTGTGGCTGAAGATTCATCAGAGAAATCCACCTTCTGCCACTTTTTCAGCGTCCATCTGTTTAGCATGCTGTGTTACTTTGCAAATGCCACACGTTTTTTATCTGCCTTTTGTTTAGTGTTGACTTCTGGGCACTGATTCAACTATGTAGGCCATTTCGAGACAGAATCCTACAAACTGTTTTAGTTGACACAGGGACTTGAGATGACCAGGTCTGTTGGAGCTCTGCTGCAATGGAAGAGGGGCTTGCTTTGGATTTTCTAACCAACAAACGTTCCTCCTGAGCAGTTGTCTTGCTAAGCTTGTCAAACACATCTCCGGTCTCTTTAAATCTTATTTTAATTCTTTGTACTTGACTCTGAGACACATTTGCCAGCCACCTCTGCAGTGGATCTGGTCTTCAGCCTCTTGATAATCAAGGCTTTGGTCACAGGGTGGATTTTTGGGATATTGTCAGTGCTCAAGTTACAGTTCAAGTGAAGGTCTGCGGTGCTGGTTTTCTTTTTATACACACCCACTAATTAACCGATCATTTACGGAGCACAGGTGAGGATGTAAACTAGGATTGGGTGCATTATATGACCAGGCGACAAAACTTTTGTCTTGCCAAAGTCTGACCATTCTGTGTTCATTAACCCCTTCCCGACCTTTGACGTTATAGAGACGTCATGAAAGTTGGTGCATTTCCAACCCATGACGTCTCTATAACGTCATGGCTTGTTTGCGCTCGTGAAGCTCCGGTGACTGGCTCCGTGACAAGTCACCGGAGCTGCAGGATTGCCAGAACCTATACTTTAGCCCAGGAGGGGTGGCTTAGTTCCCCTGTGGCTAAAGTTGCTCTGATTGGCAGTTGAAAGTGAACTGCCAATTAGAGCGAGTCAGAGCGATTCACCCCTCCAGATATGATTGGAGCTCTTCAGCAGGTAACCTCCCCCTCCTCAGCCCAATCCCACTCCGGTGGTAATCAGATCCACCACTGTCCCTTCCATCCGCCCTTCTCCTCTGGTCCCAGACCTCCAGTACTACGTATCCACCGGCAGGCAGCTGGTGCACCCGCCGGTCAGGCTCCTCAGCCCATCCCTTGATTGTCACTCCCCCTTTCCCACCCCCACCCCTGATCCCGTGTCCTCCCCTCACCTCTCCCGGCGGTCTGCACTTGCCGGTGCATCCACCAGTGCACCCGCTGGTAAGCCTCTTCCGCTCTGTCTGTGGCTGTCCTCCTCTCCAGGGCTTCTCTCCTCACTGGTGGATCGTGAGTGAGGTAAGTAAAGAATGAATGGATGGATAGATGGATGGGTGTATGAATGGATGGATGGGTGGGTGAATGCATGCATGGATGGGTGAATGGATGGGTGCATGCATGGGTGCAAGCATGGGGATGGATGGATGCATGGGCGGATGAATGGGTGCATGCATGCATGGAAGTGTGCTGCATAGATTGATATGTGGTGCATGATATGTGGTGCATGAGTGTGCGTGCATGGATGGATGGTGCATGGATGGATGTGTGTATACATGGATATTGCATGGATGTATTTGTGCATGATGTGTGCATGGATGGATGTGTGCTTGTGTGGATGCATGCGTGGATGTGTGCGTGCGTGGATGTGTGCTTGTGTGGATGTGTGGATGTGTGCGTGTGTAGATGTGTGCATGGATGGATGTGTGTATGGATGGATGTGTGCGTACGTGGATGTGTGCGTGCGTGGATGAGTGCATGCATGATGTGTGCATGGATGGATGTGTGCGTGCATGGATGCGTCATGTTGGATTTGGCGTGTGTGGATGTGTGCGTGAATGGATGTGTGCATGGATGGATGCATGCAGTGGATGCGACAAGGATTTGTGCGTGCGTGAATGTGTGCATGCGTGGATGTGTGCATGGATGGATGTGTGTGTGCATGCATGGATGTGTGCATGCATGGATGGATGTGTGCATGGATGGATGTGTGCATGGATGGATGTGTGCATGATGATGTGTGCTGCATGGTGGATGATGGGTGCATGGTGATGGATGGTGGATGGGTCAACAAGGGATCAAGTGTCCTCTTATTGTAATCTCTGGCATCATAGTCATTGTGCACTGTATGACAGATCATTACCATACAGTGCACCATAACTCTGACCCCAGAGACTGTAGGAAGAGTACACTTGATCCCTTGCTGCAGTCTCTGGATTGAGCAGAGGCAATCGAGCATTGTGGGACCTTCGTTGTGGAATACGTCGGAACTTTACAATAAAGATCGAGTCTGAATTTTTTTTTTGTTTTTTTCAAATAAAAAGATTTTCCTCTGTGTGGTGTATTTTTTGACTATTTACTAAGATTCCTAATGGCTGGGTCCAACATTGGCCCGACATTATGAACTCAGGCTTAGTGCCAGCTACCAATAAAAAGCCAGCATTAACCTCTTATTACCAGTTGCCACCAGCACCAGGCAGCTGTAGAGCCTGGGTACAGCGTCAAAAAATGGCGCTCAAAGAATGCCCATTTTCTGGGCGGATGCGGGCTGCAATCAAGCATGGGGGCCCAGAACACTTGGGCCTCTCCATGCTGAGGATTGCAGGTCCTAGCTGCAAGTTTACTGAATTAGTTCTAGAAATAAAAAAAATGGCTTTGTGATATTTTTGGTTGCCAGCCAGGTACAATGAGGCAGCTGGAGTTGCTTGCACTTTGTAGCTGCCAAGTTGTACCTGGCTGGACTAAAAATATGGCGGAGCCCCACGTCATTTTTTTTTCTAAAATCAGTTCTAGAAAAAAAAAAAGTACTTTGCTGTATTTTTGGTTGCCATTCAGGTACAACGTGACAGCTGGGGGACTGGCATCCTCAGCGTGGAGAGACCCAAATGTTGTGGGCCCCCCCACACTGCAAATTGAAACCAACAGCCACCCCAGAAAATTGCACATTCATTAGAGGTGCGATTTTCTGGTGCTGTACCCCAACTCTTCCAGTTGCCCTTGTGCTGGTGGCACACAGTGGCTCTCCATATGTGACATGGTGTCCGCTAACAAGTTGAATGGAAAATTAGCTCCAATTGTTAGCGGACACCATGTCACGTATGGCGAGCCCTGTGTGCCTAAACATTGGAGCTCCCCCACAAGTGATCCCATTTCAGAAACTAGACCCCCTAAGGAATCAATATAGATGCATAGTGAGCACTTTAAATGCCCAGGTGCTTCACAAATTGATCGGTAAAAATTAAAAAAGAAAATTTGTGTAAAATAAAAAAAAGTCCTTTTTCCTTATTACGGATCAATTTGTGAAGCACTTGGGGGTTCAAAGTGCTCACTATGCATCTAGATACGTTCCTTGAGGGTCTAGTTTATAAAATGGGGTCACTTGTGGGAAGCTCCAATGTTTAGGCACACAGAGGCCCTCCATATGCAACATGGTGTCCGCTAACAATTGGAATTATTAGCGGACACCATGTCGTGTATTGAGAGCCCATGTGTGCCTAAATATTAGAGCTCCCCCACAAGTGATCCAATTTTGAAACTAGTCCCCCCAAGGAACCTATCTAGATGCATAGTGAGCACTTTGAACCCCCAGGTGCTTCACAAATCGATCCGTAATAGGAAAAAAGTTCTTTTTTTTCCACAAACATATTCTTTTTTCATTTTTACGGATTAATTTGTGAAGCACCTTGAAGTTCAAAATGCTTACCACCCATCTAGATACGTGTCCTGGTGGGGTCTAGTTTACAAAATGTGGTCAGTTGTGGGGGAGTTCCAATTTTAGGCACACAGGGGTTCTCTAAATGCGACATGGTGTCCGCTAACAATTTAAATGGAAGATCAGCTCAAATTGTTACCGGACACGATGTTGCGTTTGGAGAGCCCCTGTGTGACTAAACGTTGCAGCTCCCCCACAAGTGACCCCATATTGGAAACTAGACCCCCCCAGAGAACGTATCTAAATGGGTGGTGAGCATTTTGATACCCCAAGTGCTTCACAAATTAATCCGTAAAAATGAAAAAAGAAAATGTTTGTGGAAAAAAAAGTACTTTTTCATTTTTATGGATCAATTAATTTGTGAAGCACCTTGGGGTTCAAAGTGCTCACTATGCATCTAGATAAGTTCCCTGTGGGGTTTAGTTTCCAAAATGGGGTCACTTGTGGAAGAGCTCCAATGTTTAGGCACACAGAGGCTCTCCAAACACGACATGGTGTCCGCTAACAATTAGAATGGAAAATCAGCTCAAATTGTTACCGAACATCATGTCGCGTTCATGTGCCTAACCATTGAGCTCCCCACAAGTGACCCCATTTTGGAAACTAGACCCCCCAGGGAACTTATTTAGATGGGTGGTGAGCACTTTGAACCCCAGATGTTTCACAAATTGTTCTGTAAAAGTGAAACAGTACTTTTTTTTCACAAAAATTGTATTTTAGCCTAAATCTTTTCATTTTCATATGGGCAACAGGATAAAATGCATCCTAAAATTTGTTGGGCAATTTCTTCTGAGTACATCGATACCTCATATGTGGTCATAAACCACTGTTTGGGCGCACGGCAGGGCTCAGAAGTGAAGGAGCGCCATTTCACTTTTTGAATAGATAAATAGCTCCAAAAGTCAAATTGCCTCCTTCCCTTCTGAGCCCTGCCGTGTGCCCAAACAGTGGTTTATGACCACATATGAGGTATTGATATACTCAAGAGAAATTGCCCAACAAATTTTAGGATCCATTTTATCCTGTTGCCCATGTGAAAAGAAAGAATTGAGGCTAAAAGAACATTTTATTAGAAAATTAAAATGTCAATTTTTTCCTTCCACGTTGCTTTAGTTCCTGTGAAGCACCTGAAGGGTTAATAATCTTCTTGAATGTAGTTTTCAGTAGCTTGAGGGTGTGCAGTTTTTGGAATGGTGTCACTTTTAGGTGTTTTCTGTCATGTACACCCCTCAAAGGGACTTCATATGTGATGTGGTCACTAAAAAAAATGTTTTTGTAAATTTGCTGGAAAAATGAAAAATTGCTCATGAACTTTGAACCCTTATAACTTCCCACCAAAAAAAATTGTTTTTCCAAAATTGTGCTGATGTAAAGTAGACAAGTGGTAAATGTTATTTATTAACTATTTTGTGTCACATAACTCTCTGGTTTAGCAGAGTAAAAATTCAAAATGTGAAAATTGCTAAATTTTCAAAATTGTTTGCCAAATTTTTTATTTTTTTACAAATAAACACAAAAATTAGCTACCTAAATTTAATACTAACATGAAGCCCAATATGTCATGAAAAAAACAGTCTCAGAATTGCTAGAATCGTTTGAATCGTTCCAGAGTTGTTACCTCATAAAGGGACACTGGTCAGAATTGACAAAAATGCCAAGGTCTTTAGGGTCAAAATAGTCTGGGTCCTGAAGGGGTTAAATTATCAATATTTCAGCATTGATGCCAATTCATTTTCTTAACCAAAACCACATTTCGGAGGGTTTCAGCTTTCAAGAAGAGTCATTTATACAACCAATGGATGAATTTACTGTCAGGTTATAAGCTTTTATTTACATAACATGGATAAGCAACATAACTTCTGTCAGGGAGTGTAGTTCATGAGCTCTGATGGTGTGATAGCTATGGATGAAGGGGTTTATGGTGCCTTAGTTCACATAGATGGAAGCTGTGGAGGCAGTGTTTCATTGAAGAGGGTAGTGTGGAAGCTATGCACCATAACAGGTTCAATGTACGCGTTACATTTTGTGCACTAAACACAGTGACGTGCAATTATTCAAGGAACACCATTAAGCAGATATTTCTTCTCAGTAAGGCTGGAAACACACTGGCATGTAAACAAACGGTCCGATTCACTTATCCGAGAGTCGTATGAGTGTCATTCGATTTTTGCTTTGTTTTAATCCAACTGTTATGCAGATTGTTCAACATTTTCTTGCATCACATCCGAGTGCTGTCCGTGTGTTGTCCGTTTTGTAATGCGATTTTAACATGGCATTTCTCATGCTGTATAAAGTGAGAAAAGAGTTGACAGAATGGAGTGACTGAATACAATAGACAGATACTGTAGATAGATGCTATAATAGCTAGATCGGGTTCATCTGTCTCCCGCTACTTCTGTGATTGGCTATTGTAGTCAGAGTGCTTTTCCTCAATCCGGACAGTGATTATGCTTTGTTGCCATACACATTAGTGTATGGCAACCAGCCTGGCATTATAGGGTGTGAAATTAATAAATATTTAAAAAAAAATGTTTAACAAGCAGGTATTAAGCCCGAGATTCTTAATGTCAGACCAAGTTTGACCCGGCCATTAAGAATCTTCAATAAAGGGTTAAAAAATAGACACCACACAGAGAAAAAAGTATTTATTAGAACTAAAGACACAGACACCCTTAGGGTACCTTTACACGGCAACTTTTCTAGGAATTTCACTGGCAACTTACTGGTTGCAGTGAAATCATGGACACATTGTTCTTCTTGTTGCTGTATACAAATGAACTATGTGTCCATGATTTCACTGCAACCAGTAAGTTGCCAGTGAAATTCCTAGAAAAGTTGCACGTGTAAAGGTACCTTTAGGGATTCCATCTTTATCACTCCCCTTTACAGCCCTCCAGGATCCTGAACTTCTTTCTTATCTCTTCCTTCTTCTACAAATGTTCAGCTCTGCTACATCACAAAGCAGGAGGAGGAAGAACGTTTCCACCCCCTGCTCTGTGATGACTGAATGAGCAGAGGCAGTTGCAAGTAAGCGTGACATCATCGCTGACACGGTTGCCATAGTAACTTAATAAGCAATTACTATACCAACGATGCCCGCGGCGAGAGAACAGCGGCTCCTGAATAGCGGTTCATACAGGAGCCACAGGAGTTAAGGCCCTGCTTACCGGTGCTGCTTACCGATAACAGCAGCGCTGGCAAGCAGGGAGTTAACGCTGCTGTCACCACTGCTCCAGTATGAGCGGCGCATAGAGTAACAATGGTGACAGCAGAGTTAACTCCTAGCTTGCCGGCGCTGCTGTTATCGAAAGCAGCACCAGTAAGCAGGCTTAAACAATAATTTAATGCTCAAAAAAATTCTATAAGTTGAAAGAAAATGGTAGACCTAACGCCTGGGAACACTCCTAAACCGTTTGGCATGCATTTTGGCTCCAAAGAATCAGGTTTTAGGGCCATGTTAAATTTTAAACTGTTGTCCCGAACAAAACCGTGTTTGCCAATTTTTTAGTAAATTGCTTGAGTTTCTGATCGTGAATGGAATCTGCAATGTTCCTGCAGTTTGAAATTGGTGAACATGTTCAGGGAAAGTTTGTTCATCTCATCCTATCGATGTGGTTATTTTGTTCATAAATGGATAGTAAGTATGATTATTACTATTATATTACTGTCTTGACGTAGAATTTAAGAAAGGGGTGAGAATGCGCAAAATAGGGTCTTATCCTTAGGAGACAGTTTTTGAAATGGTGTAACTTAGGAACTGCTCACCTGATAGTGTTGTGTAGCACACAACCGGCGTGATCGCTCAGAACAATACAGCTACTGCCAGGACGTACCTCACAGGTCACTGTGGTCACGATAAGCTTCCAATAGGACAAAGTACCTCGTGGTCCGAGCTGCTGTGTTCGTATGATGTAAAAACCAGATACAGCGGTATGTCTGGGTATAGTAGTAGCTGTTTATTTTCGACGCGTTTCGGAGTCATATCCCAAACTGGGATATGACTCCGAAACGCGTCAGAAAATAGGTTCCCTGAGGAAGGAGTTTGGGATATGACTCCGAAACGCGTCGGAAAATAAACAGCTACTACTATACCCAGACATACCGCTGTATCTGGTTTTTACATCATACGAACACAGCAGCTCGGACCATGAGGTACTTTGTCCTATTGGAAGCTTGACGTAGAATTTGTTTGTCCTGTTTTTTTTTTTACAACGGGATTAGAGACAATCCTGGTGACTCTGTGTAATTGAGATTTTGAAGAGACTACTTTAGGTGACAAGGGTGAGAGCTTAAAAATAAAATAGGTTTCAGCAGTCGGTAAGTTTAAGATATAGATCAGTTGTGATCTTTCTGTCTGGTTGCTGAATAATGCAGTATTAGGAAAGTTTAGTTTGTGGTTATTATATTGAGTGGTCAATGATAAATCTGGAACTGCTGAGTTTATGCTATTGAAGAATGTGACTTATGTATTAATGGTGCTATGCCATAAAACAAAATATTGTGTAAGTATCCCAAGGTATAGCATGCTGGATGTATAAAGCATGGGTCTATACATGTTCATCTTCAAATGAGGATATATATGTATTTTTATATAGGGCCCTGTCTTCAAGCCCATTGCAGTACCAGTCTTTTGGATTTAACATTGATCTCAAATAAAGAGTAGTTCATAGTAAGAAAGAGTGTTAGTGTATACAATTAAACAAATTTCTATATGGTATTGGGAGTTGTTGTTGCTATGTTCCTATTGTATTGCCGATATTTGTATATAGAGTGTTTAAATGCCAGCTATTTGTAGGAATAATGTTCAGGTTCCTCAGTGCTGAAAGAAAATCACTGCTGTTTCCAAGATATGACTGTGCAAAACTAACAAATAGCTTAATAAACTTTTTGAGAAAGATGACTAGAGGAGATAAAACCCAGTCAGTAAAAGTAGAAGATTTTTACGAATTTCGGGTAGTGTGTGCAACACTGGTACGATAGAATGTAAATTGGACAGGAAGTCTTTTATTTTGGTACCCATTACCCCTGTATGTTGATACTTGTCTATGAGGGTTTGTATCTCCCTTGATATAAAGGATGTGGCATCTCTGATAATTGAAGTGTAGGTGTTAAGGTCCCTGTGTTGGGACTGAATTTTGAGGGTAGCCAAAAATTACCATTTTATGTAATACAAAACATCTCTTTCAACGAGGGATATATAAATTTCAATAGGATAATTAAACTTTGGTGGATTGAATTGGCTTTGTATTCACAAAGCAAACTTCTCTAAGTTGAATTGGTGGTTGACATCATCACTAGTTCTTGATGTGGAAATGGTAGGTGCCTCCCCTTAAAAATGTGTTTTCAGTCTCAAAGATCTAAAAAAAAACAGCCAAGGTAAATGTGTTAAAGTAGGTTTTGGAAATACCTATTTGTAACACCTCCAACTTTAGAGATGTTAAATTCTGGGAGGATTTGGTATATACATTTGGTTCAGACCTACCTAAGAGTGGGTCTGAACTCATGAGTCTACCACTGTTGTGTCTCCTGTAGGCTCAGCGGATCATGTGTTATGGATCATCCCTGTAGGTTGTCTAAAAAATAATTTAGTTGATTTGATCCATACTTGCTGTCTGAAGGTGAGGATCTGAATGATTCTATGGAGAGGGAAGACCATTTTCCTCTGGTGTATCCCAAATATACTGTATATATATGTATGTATATATAATATTTATATTCAAGATTCAAAGTAGCTATATTGGCAGTACTAAATTACTAAATACACATTTGTTTTGCCAAAGCAAGAGAACAATAAGGAATAGGCATAGGGACTGTGGGGATGTTGGGTAGGGGCTGTAGGGAAGGTGGATGGGGGCAGATTCAGGGTGGGGGCTATAGAAGTCTATGGCATATCATAGTTCTCTTTCTCTCAGTCTATGACATTTGCTCACATACCGCTCTGCTATCTCCACTGCTCTCTCTTCTTCTCCCAGCAGGAGATAGGTTTTCTCTGTGTGTCCCTCACTGCTGAGTATTTGGAGCAGTGTAGCAGGAAGTGAGTTTCGTTCTCCGGGGCCTGCTGGTCACAGTGTTGGCAAAGTTTATCCTCCCTAGGCTTGTAGCTCTGCCTGTGTCGTCCAGACTCGATGGCTAGACTGTGGACACTGAGTCTATATCGGCTCAGGATCTTGCGGTCTCTGGGGTCCAGGAGTTCCTCCAGATATGGGGCCAGTTTGTAGTCTCTCTGTAGACTCCGGTACATGGTCAGCTTATGTGAGCTGATGATATCATTCTTCCAGTCACTGATATACCTCTCCTGGCCTTTGTCTACCATTACATATACATATATATATATATATATACAGGGCCGGCCCTACCGCTGTGCGAGTTGTGCGGTCGCACAGGGCGCCGCCTGCCATGCTTCAAAGGGAGCGCCGTCGTTCCCTGGCCCTCCGCTCTGCCCCGGGCCGCCGATGTGCCCCCTGCCCTCCGATCTCCCCCCTGTGGGCTCCCCCCTGTGGGTGATCTCCCCCCTGTGGTCTCCCCTGCCCTGCGATCCCTCCCCATGCCTCCTGTGATCGCCGCTGCCTGCGGTGATCACCTCCGCCCGTTCTCCTCTTCCCGCTCCCTCTTCTTCCTCACCTGTCTTCTTTCTTCTCCTCTGTTCTCCCTCTTTCCTTCGGTCTTCTCCCTCTGTCCTCCGGTCTGCTCCGGGTCTTCTCTGCGCTGTCCTCTTCCTGCGGCGTCCTCCTTCTTCTGTCGGCTCCTCTGCACAGTCATCTCCCAGCATAGAGATGAGTGTGCAGAGGAGCGGTGTCACAGCCAGGGCACAGCATCTGTGTGATTGCTGTGCCCTGGCTGTGTTAACCCTCTAAGTGCTGTGATCTCAGGGATCACAGCACTTAGAGTATCCAATCGTCATGGAAACGATCTCCAGAGACTACAACAAGGGATCAATTGTCCACTTGTTGTAGTCTCTGGGATCAGCGTCATGGTGCACGGTATGGCAATGATCTGTCATACAATTCACCAAGACTATGATCCCAGAGACCACAACAAGAGGACACTTGATCCCTTGTTGTAGTCTCTGGGATCAGCGTCATGGTGCATGGTATGGCAATGATCTGTCATACCGTGCACCGGATGCTGATCCCAGAGACTACAACAAGGGATCAAATGTCCTCTTGTAGTCTCTGGGATCAGCGTCATTGTGCATGGTATGACAGATCATTGCCATACCATGCACCATGACGCTGATCCCAGAGACTACAACAAGGGATCAAGTGTCCTCTTGTTGTGGTCTCTGGGATCATAGTCTTGGTGAATTGTATGACAGATCATTGCCATACCGTGCACCATGACGCTGATCCCAGAGACTACAACACGAGGACACTTGATCCCTTGTTGTAGTCTCTGGGATCAGCGTCGGGTGCATGGTATAACAGATCATTGCCATACCGTGCACCATAACGCTGATCCCAGAGACTACAACAAGGGATCAAGTGTTCTCTTGTAGTCTCTGGGATCAGCGTCATTGTGCACGGTATGACAGACCATTGCCATACCGTGCACCATGACGCTGATCCCAGAGACTACAATAAGGGATCAAGTGTCCTCTTGTTGTGGTCTCTGGGATCATAGTCTTGGTGAATTGTATGACAGATCATTGCCATACAGTGCACCATAACGGTGACCCCAGAGGCTGTAGGAAGAGGACACTTGATCCCTTGCTGCAGTCTCTGGATTGAGCAGTGGCGATCGAGCATCGTGGGATCTTCATTGTGGACTACGTCGGAGGCGATCGAGCGTCGTGGGACCTTCGTTGTGGACTACGTCGGATCTTTTTATAATAAAGATGGAGTCCGAATTGTGTCTGTGTTTTTTTTTCAAATAAAAAGATTTTTCTCTGTGTGTATTTATTGACTATTTACCGTACTAGAGATTCCTAATGGCGGGTCTAACATTGGCCCTATATTATGAATCTCGGGCTTAGTGCCAGCTGCCAATAAAAAGCTGGCATTAACCCCTTTATTACCCAGTTAGCCACCGGCACCAGGGCAACTGGAAGAGCGTGGGTACAGCGCCAGAAAATGGCGCTTCAATGAATGTGCCATTTTCTGGGGCGGCTGCGGGCTGCAATTCGCAGCATGGGGGGCCCAGAACGCTTGGGCCTCTCTATGCTGAGGATTCCAGCCCCCAGCTGCCTAGTTGTACCTGGCTGGACCAAAAATATGGCGGAGCCCCACGTAATTTTTTTTCTAGAATTAGTTCTAGAAATTAAAAAAAAAAAGGGCTTCGTTGTATTTTTGGTTCCAGCCAGGTATGACGAGGCAGCTGGGGGTGGGTGGCAGTCCGTAGCTGCCAAGTTGTACCTGGCTGGACCAGAAATATGGCGGAGCCCTATGTCATTTTTTTTCTAGAAATAATTCTAGAAATAAAAAAAAAAAATAGGCTTCGCTGTATTTTTGGTTCCAGCCAGGTATGACGAGGCAGCTGGGGGCTGGTGGCAGTCCGTAGCTGCCAAGTTGTACCTGGCTGGACCAAAAATATGGCAGAGCTCTATGTCATTTTTTTTCTAGAAATTCAGGGGCACAGGTCCTAAAGGTTTATTTTTTTTAATAAACATTTATGTGCCATTGTTACCATCAAGGGTGTATGATTATGTTCATGGAGCTGAGGGGCATCATTTTAATGCAAGGTGTGTTGTGTGTTTAAACACATGCATAGTAGTATATTCACATGAACCCATTATTGTTAAATGGTTCCTTGAAGCGTAATCTCTTATGGTACCGGCACACACCGCAATCTCGCCTGGCGATATGTGGCGATCTGACATGCACGGTCACGTTTCTCGTGCCCGCCTCAGATCGCCGATGGCGGCTTCAGAATAAATGAGAGCTGCTGTTGTTCCCTGATTTCCTCGGGATGTCAGTTTTATGTGAGGAAAGAGTGAAGCTGCCACTGATTGGCTGCATGTCTCATGTGACATGGTCTGGGGGCACCAAAGGGGAATTTTGCACAGGGCGCAATTTAGCCTGAGGCCGGCCCTGTATATATATACCGTATATACTTTCTATTTCTGGAGAATCTCTCTAAAATGTCACTGGAAAAATGTATAAACATAGGAACATAGGAGTCTTTCATTACGATGTTTATAACACATGTATCATTCACCTTATAAAGGGTCGTTCTTAGAACTGATCCAATGTAAGTTTTATATAGAATTTGACTTTGACTGTTCATTTTGCAATTTGTGCTCAGTCACCTCCTACTTCCAAACGCATTCATTTTCCCGTTCTATATTTGTGTCCTCGGGCTCCTGAACTGAGGTTGTTTTTCCTAGTGCTGATGTAAGGATCTTTAAGATGCTGCATATATGTGTGCATCAGTGTCACATGCACTTTACTTTATTTTATCATAGCAGAACGTTGAGGACCAGTGAACTTCAATTGCAATGTAATACCATTACTTCCCAAGCAATAAAGATTCTATTGCAATCATCCATGTGTGAACTGTCATACAAGCTCTTTCAATGTTTTGCTGGTCCCTGTGGCTGGGATGTACTATGGAAAAGTAAAAAGAAGGCTTGTAATGTATATATTTATAACAGTATACAATCTTCGGGGATCCATAAGAAAACCATATTCTGTACAATGAAACAAGTATGGGAAATGTTAATGAGTGGAATGATCTGCTTAAGAGTTTAATGTTTTGTGTGATATTACAGCGCAGTCATAGTGTTGACCCATCTTATGCTTGATGGGAGACATGAACTTGGAGGAATACCTAATTTTCTACATGAATAAATGAGCATTTCGTCAACTCTCAAACTCATCTTTGATTGCTGAGACATTTTAAAGCCGTAGAGAAGGTTCAGCAGGCCAAAGCTGTCAATTTCACAATGTTGCAGTGTCAGATAAAACAGGCGTCTGTTCTCACGGTGACCTAATGCCCACTCTAGTAATAATGACTTCTCTTGGAGACAATGGAAGATAAAACTTTAACTTAATGGTGCAATAAGGGCTTTCTCATTTTTATGATCACTTCTCAGTCAGCCCTGCTCTCGACACATACTCAAGGGGATTATGTGCCAAAAAGATCGCCTCTGCCTCATGCATTTTACTTGGGCTTCTAAAGTCAGGTACTAATGAATCACACTTACTTTATTGTCATCTGTCGCAATCATTATAATGGAGGCTGCATATATCATCTGTTTTGGCCAAAAGTTTATATCTAATAAATGTATAGAATATATTTAAAGTCCAGTAAACTTGATAAGCCATCTCAAGATGTTCACAATGGTAGTATTGATCTGTATCTCTAATACATGAGTAAAATATCTAGAAAGATACAACGTTCCAAAAAAATATATTTTATCAATATGATATCACATCAAATAATTAGAGAGGAAGCTTCAGGGGCTGTTATCTACGAGAGGGTATAATATCATAATGCAATTTGGTTTCTCAAGTCCTCAGACAGTTCTTTGGTCTTCTTTCTTTTCTCCATGCTCAATGTGGTGCACACAAGGACAAAGGACAGGGGTTGAGTCAACTTTAATCTATGTCAACTGGCTGCAAGTGTGATTTAGTTATTGCCAACACCTGTTAGGTGCCACAGGTAAGTTACAGGTGCTGTTAATTACACAAATTAGAGAAGCATCACATGATTTCTAACAGTGCCAATACTTTTGTTCACCCCCTTTTTTATGTTTGGTGTGGAATTATATCCAATTTGGCTTTAGGACAATTCTTTTTGTGTTTTTTTCATTGAAGACAAATTAAATGAAGATGATAATACCAAAGAATTTGTGATTGCAATCATTTTCAGGAAGAAACTGAGTATTATCTGACAGAATTGCAGGGGTGTCAATACTCTTGGCCACAACTGTATATATATGTATATATATATATATATATTGTATTTTGTAGTTGTTTAAAAACCCTTAGGTTGATGGATTCTTATAGGGCAGAGCTTTGCATGACCTCCATGAGCACACCTATGCTGTACTGACCCAGAGACCTATTATTGCATCTGTACACTACTGTGGACCTACTCATGCAGTTAGTGAGTGCTTCTACCTTGCAGTTTGTATGATTGAAGGGGTCTCAGGACCCGGACCACCACCTATCTTAAAATTCTAAAGGGGCTGCCTTTAATATATTCAAAAAATTTGCAAACATTTTGTTACACCGTAATTGCACTTTTACTTATCAAGATATCTCCTACAGAACCGCTACTAAAGTGCAGATCCGTTGGTGGCAGATAGTTCAGCCATTTAATGGAGGATTGTCCACTTTTTTCAATGAGTACAACAAAAAACAAATGACCATAATCAAGCAAATATCATACAGACCAGAGCCAAACTTTGTGATGACCAGTAATCTTCAGAGACTGTACTTGCATTAAAGCATTGTCCTATCAGTGAGGAGGTTTTATGGCTCAGTTTTGGGTCTCAGTCCGATGACCTTGTGCAACATGAGTGGTCCACCACTTTGCTGAGCTACAGCCTGTTTTATCTCTGTGCAGAAGCAGATGCTTCTTTTGTCCCTGATTTCCTTTTATTAGTTGCTTCTCTTCAGGTGTTTTCCATTTTAATTATGTTGTATCACAATTTGAGGTGGGCTTTTTATACTCCCTCTTCTCCTGCCTTCTTTACTGGCTATATTTCTGAGTAGAAAGGTTGTTGGAGTTTCAGCTCCATAGCTAGGGGTTTCTTGGTATTTGTTTGCCCCAAAATGCCTTTCTCTGTTTGTTAGGATTGTGTCACACCCTCCCCTCTGGTTCCTCAGAATGTATGAGAAACCCCACGATGCCTTTCAGGGAGCCAGGTCTGAGGAGGTTGTGTTAGTTTTATGATTAGAGTCTTTTCTAGTCTGTGCAGGATTCAGTTGGGTGCTGGTGCTGCACTTCACCGTTTCTTTTCTCTCTACTGTTACCCATGTGAGTGTGTGAGTACATTCATTACAGGAAGTAGCACGCTTGTCCAATGCTGAAAATTTTCCTTTTTAGTGATTAGAATATAAAGAAAAATTCAGTTTCATTATATCCATATGTTTAGTTTTTAACTGAATCTGCAAAATAGTCCCTCAAGTGGTAAATACAGCAAGTTATTTTTAATTATTAACATCTTGTATAATAAATTAATTTATATTAATTAAATACAGTATTAAATATGACTCTAATAGCACCATAACTTAATTCACCATGTTATGCAACATATATTTGTATTTAAGTTAATTATTCGTTTGAAAATCACTTTACTTTCTGTGGGCGACAAAACTTTTGTCTTGCCAAAATCTGACCATTCTGTGTTCATTAAATGATCAATATTTCAGCATTGATGCCAATTTATTTTCTTAACCTAAACTACATTTCAGAGGGTTTCAACTCTCAAAAGAGTAATTTATAAAACCAATGGATGAATTTAACATCAGGTTATAAGCTTTTATTTACAAAACATGGATAAGCGACATAACTTTTGTCAGGGACTGTAAATGCCAAGCATAAAAATAATAATAATGATAATAGTTTTAAAATTATTTTTAATTCTACGCTATGCATCCAGCATCCACAATGTATCCCATGTAAGTTATATACAGGAGTGTATCCTGTGAAGTATATACATCAGTGTCGGTGTTTCCTATGTAATGTATATACAGCAGTCTCAGTGTATCGTATGTAATGTATATACAGCAGTCTCAGTGTTTCCTATGTAGTGTATATACAGCAGTCTCAGTGTATGTTCTGATCTACAAGGTGCAGTCGATGTGGATAAGTGGCTCTGGTGCAATGGGAGCTTCAGCTATTTTAAATATGCAACATTTGCCTAACTTTGTACTTGATGTGATCCAAACTCTGCTCACATTATCATCTGTTCTGTTGCTTTTGATAGCAAGAAAAGTACAGCATATAACGTTATTCTTGCCACTGGAATTCTGGAAACCTAGATAGAATACCAACAGTCACATATATAAGCCAATAAGTCCCACCAATCACTCTGAATCTATAAATATGTCATGGCTTCCATTATAGACAGATGAACCATTAAAATGAATAGAAATATCTAGACATGACAAATGTAGTATCATGCATATTATCAACATTGCAAAAATAAAATAAAGTATCTGTAACTTTAAACAATATCACACTAAATTGTAATTATCCTACAGAACTGGGAAATGGAAGATGTCATAAAAGCACACTAAATATTTATACTGTTATAACAATGACCAGTTTGGGGAGCAAAAAGTGCCTGTGCTCTGAGAGTTTTACAAATAAGACTAAAGAAAACTGTGTTTTCCCCATGAGCCTGGCTCTGAAATTTCATATTTTAATGATTTGTAAAGAAACGTATTTCAGCACTATTGCAATAGGAGCAGATTACAACTCCAGTCAGAGGCGTTTGCTGGTCTCTGTGCTTAGTGTCTCGGGAAAGTATCCAAGTAGTCAGATCCACTCATAACCCTCCCAAAGGCACAGCGCTAACAGGGCCTGAGCATTGTTAGGGTCAGCTGATACCATGTATTACATCACCAAAAAATGTACTAAAGCAGCTATTGAGGGATTGGAGAGGGACATTTGATAGCTCATGTAATGTTGCTTGTTCTTTTACCAGAATGTGTTGTGAAATGAGAAGCGTTGAGGTATTTTGCTACATTACATGAAAAAGGATAACACACAATTCCCTAAGTAATAATTGTAAAGAATGTTATAGTTGCCATTTCTTGATGTGTACGTAATGTTGTTGCTGACTATGTGACTATGAGTTTTTGTCTAGTTTTTTTGCACCTTTATCAGGATTAAAAAAAAATAAACTAGAGTGCTTAACCTCTTCCCGGCATATGACGTACTGGGTACGTCCATATGTCAGGTGCCCGCCTTTGATGTGAGCTCTGGCGGTGAGCTCACATCTTTTCCCCGACATCTCAGCTGATAACATCAGCTGAGATGTGGGGCTACCACCGCTGATCAGATTAGTGATCCAATCGGCGGCGTTAACCCTTCGAATCCTGCTGACATTCACTGACAGCGGGATTAAAAGCACCGTTCCCCACCGAGGTCAGAGATCCTGCAATAAGATCGCGGGATCTCTGTGTATCACCAGATATGCCAGGGTTCTGTGGTGACCCTGGAAGCTATCAGAGATCACTTCCTGTGGATGGTTGGCAAGCTCTGCCAACCACAGAAAGTGGTCATTTGTGCTATTACCCGATATGCTGCAGCTCATCGAGATATAGCACAAGCAATCAAACACTGCAGCAGTGTGGCACCCTACGGGGCATTGTAAAATATGGAATAAATAAAAAAATAAAGTTTGTAAAAATATGAAAAAAATACAATAGTTCAAATCACCCCCCTTTTGTCTCATTCAAAATAAAAGTAGTAAAAAAATAAAAAAAAACACATATTTGGTATTATGTGTTCCGAAATGCCTGATCTATCAAAATATAAAATCAGTTAATCAAATCTATAAACTGCAGAATGGAAAAACAAGTTCAAACACCAAAATTACGTTATTTTTGGTCACTGCAACATTGCAATGAAATGCAATAACGGGCGATAAAAGCATCACATCTACACAAAAATGATATCATTACAAAAGTCAGCTCAAGCCGTAAAAAATAAGCCGACACACAGCCCTAGATCCCAAAAATGAGGACGCTACCGGTTGCGGAAAATGGAGGCAAAAGCGCAATACTTTTTTTTCAAACTTCTGAATTTTTTTTCACCACTTAGATGACATTAAAAGTATGCATGTTTGGTATCTACGAACTCACACTGACCTGAGGCATCACACTGACCCATTAGTTTTACCATATACCGTATATACTCGAGTATAAGCCAAGTTTTTCAGCACAAAAATTGTGCTGAAAAGTGCCCCCCTCGGCTTATACTCGAGTGAGTAACGGCTCAGTGTGGGGGGGGCAGTGTCTGGGGCTGGAGGAGGTGGGGGAGGCTGTAGTATGAGCGGCCGGTCACGTGATGCCGCTCATTAGTGCAATGCAATTTGCACTGTATCCCCTGTCCGTCAGCGGCAGGGGGAGCAGTGCATATTACATTGCACTGTCAGCGCTTCCCCATTAGTGGTATACAGGCCCCCCTTGCTGCCGCACACCTGTAAAAGAAGAGCTCATTCATACTTATCCTCCTCGCTCTTTCACCGCGCATCCTCCGGTCTTCTTCCTGCTTGTACCCGGCAAGAGCAGCAGCAATGACGTCATTACTTCTGCGCCGGTCACATGACGCCGGGTACAAAAGAGCGAGGAGGATAAGTATGAATGAGCTCTTCTTTTACAGGTGTGCAGCAGCAAGGGGGGCCTGTATATACCACTGGGGGGGCCTGTATATACCATTGGGGGGCCTGTATTTACCACTGGGGGGGCCTGTATATACCAATGGGGGGTCTGTATATACCAATGGGGGGGGTCTGTATATACCACTGGGGGGGCCTGTATATACCACTGGGGGGCCTGTATATACCACTGGGGGGCCTGTATATACCACTGGGGGGGCCTGTATATACCAATGGGGGGTCTATATATACCAATGGGGGGTCTGTATATACCACTGGGGGGCCTGTATATACCACTGGTCGGCCTGTATATACCACTGGGGGCCTGTATATACCACTGGGGGGCCTGTATATACCACTGGGGGGCCTGTATATACCACTGGGGGGGCCTGTATATACCACTGGGGGGCTTGTATATACCACTGGGGGCCTGTATATACCATGACTGGGTCTGTATATACCACTGGGGGGCCTGTATATACCACTGGGGGGGCCTGTATATACCACTGGGGGGGCTTGTATATACCACTGGGGGGCCTGTATATACCACTGGGGGCCTGTATATACCACTGGGGGGGCCTGTATATACCACTGGGGGTTGTATCTACCACTGGGGGCCTGTATATACCACTGACTGGGTCTGTATATACCACTGGGGGGCCTGTATATACCACTGAAAGGGGCCTGTATATTTCACTAATGGGGGCCTGCATATACCACTGAGGGGGCTGTAACCTCTGATGGGGGGGCCTGTATATACCACTGAGGGGGCCTGTATATACCACTGGGGGGCCTGTATATACCACTGGGGGGCCTGTATATACCACTGAAGGGGGCCCTGTATATACCATTAATAGGGGCCTGTATATACCACTGAGGGGGGCTGTAACCTCTGATGAGGGTGGCTGTAACCTCTTATGGGGGGGCCTGAATATACCACTGAGGGGGCCTGTATATACCACTGGGGGGCCTGTATATACCACTGGGGGGCCTGTATATACCACTGGGGGGCTTGTATATACCACTGATGGGGGCCTGTAGGGGGAGGGGATAAAAAATAAAAAATGGAAAATTGCTCAGGGGAAAAGGGGTTAAAATATAACCCAAAAATCTGGTCTATTTGTGTTACTGCATTTGAAATTGTCAGAGGTGACATGAATCTGAGCTATCACTTTTGATGCCACAGGTATCCACTGGTGTACTTATTTACAAAACACATTAGAATGACAGTGAAATCCTCAAAATAAAATGAGAATTTTATCAGCTTGAGCAGGTCTTATGAAATGCTCTTTTTCATATTAGAAAAGGAAGTAAGCATACCAGCCTCATCAGTTGTAAAAAAAGCTCCTCTCCCCTCCCAAGACTGACTCTGGTTTAAATCACCTGTCGTATTTACTGTATCATCCTACCCTGCATATGTATATATGTGTGTGTCTTCAGAATTTGTGTCATGTGTCTTGAACGTTTGCTATGTTTACCATCTTTCCAGTTAGCCATTAAAAGGTATCAACCACTGAGGACTCAGATTCTAATATTTTTCTATCTACTGGCTAAGGCCCCTTTCACATCAGCGTTTTTTTCAAATCGCGGCAGATGCGGTGAAAAAAACCGCATCTGCCGTGATTACCGCATACCGGCTGCACTTGCGGCACGGTTGCGGCAAGCCCCATACAATGTATAGGCGGGCTTGCGACAGGTGCGGCAAGTGCGGTTTTGGCACTTGCGGCAGGTGCGCCGCGAAAAAAACGCGTTTTTTTCGCGGCCGCACCTGCCGCAATGCCAAAACCGCACTTGCCGCAAGCCCGCCTATACATTGTATGGGGCTTGCCGCAACCGCGCGCAACCGCGCCAAAGTGCAGCCGGTATGCGGTAATTGCGGCAGATGCGTTTTTTTCACCTCATCTGCCGCTATTTGAAAAAAACGCTAGTGTGAAAGCACCCTAACACGGTATAAACATTTTTTACTCTTTTGAAGTTTTTCAGTTGTCAATTTTTGAAGCGTTTTTCAAAGTGAGTTAAGTTGGGATGGAATCTTTTTTTACATTAAAAGGTAGCAGATTTTTGTGCTTCAATTTGATATGTTTTCATTATAAATGCCGCTTTTGGGATTGTACTCTACCTATACGGCTGCATTTTGTGATGCAATGGCTTGCACTGATAAGAGCATAAATACAACAATGAATGTACAGTACATATTATTCTTATTATTTCTTATTCTTTTAGATATTTTCTTTTTTATTCACTTAAGACACTTTTTCCAATATTTATCTTTCTGATTACTTGAATGGGTGAATTTTTCTACCCAAAAAGATAGGGTTTGTGTGTAGGCACTAAGATTTTCCAACTTATAACTGCGATTGCTAACTATAGACCACTTTCGCATTGATGGCCATGAGATCTCTACTGTCAATGACTTTTCACATTCATGTTTTCATTTCCAAATGACATGCCATTGGCAGAGTGTTGTCACATGTCATGTCCTGTTTGGAACATCCTTAACAAGTTTAATACTTTTATTGTAAGTACCTGGTCTAGCATCAGACTTAGTATTAGCAGAGATTATCCTAGATAGAGAAGCCTGTGAGCCTGTCAGTCGGGTAAGAAATTCTTGTACTTAGAGGACACAAAATTGCATTTTTTTGTATCATGGTGTACTAATAAAATGTAAGCCTTAACGGTACTGAGTTAATATTACATCTAACTATCCATCATTGTTTCTTTGCTGGATTAATTTAATTTTGTGTTCTAATGGCATCAATGTCTCTGAGTGTTTACAATGAAATGTTATGGTGAAGGATTTTGAGGCCTGTCGTAAACCGTTGATTAGAACAGGGAGTAATACTCAATAACTAATTATTTTCTCTCAAGTAGCCATGTTTTGTTAACAAGTCTTCAGAGTAAGGTTTTTCTGCACTTGTAGTTAATTTGTTTTTACAACAGCAGCTGTTGATCAATGCTTGGGACATTTGGAAGGATGTAGGAGTCTGTGCCCAGTATCAGATACTGTGTATATTATGTTATACATGAATACTGGCCCGTGGTTATTTGTAGACAGGAATCTTATGCCTGCTCATTACAGTCCATGTGCATTTCCCATTAGCTAGTTCTGTCCTATTCACAAACTTGTGTTCTTGATATCCATATGTTATTGGTATGTCTATTTCATTCACACACAGACTTATTAGTTGGAAAAAACAAGCCATGTTGTTAATAAATGTTTTATTAAACCAAAGTACCGTAATAGACTATTTCTCTCCATGTTGAAGGGAATCTGCCATGTCCCCAAATGTTCTCAAACAGGACATATGGAGTTAATCTGTTGGTTAGTAGGGTTACGATGCTGTCTGGCTACCTTACTGAAAATGCGGCTACTTGGAGAAAATAAACTTTATTCTTCTTGTGAGCCACCAGCTATCAGTCATATCAGTGTGCCTGGAATAGCTACATGCCACGAGTATCTCCCATCATTAGGAGACTTGTGCCTTTGTGTTGTGCTTAGTGATGAGCAAGTGTAATCGTTACTATTCGCTACTCACACGGATAGTGGTATTCGCGATGCTTGTTACTCGGCGAGTAATGCTGGTGCTCCTGAATGATATGTCTATTTTTATCGATTTGACACAAATTGACCGTTCCCTTGAGTACACAAAGTGAGCTGGCACCTCAAGGACAGCAGATTGAATGTTAGGGTCTCTCTGGAGGGCACAGCAAGGTGTTTTAGGGATTGAAATCATAAAAATAAAAACACCCTCTTGCCCTGTCCTGGAAAGACTCATTTTGTAGCATGATGTGTGTGGGTGGAGCCTATTAATAATTGACTAACATTAGACTCATTATTCGGACGAATATACGAGTATTAAAAACTACTCTTTACAAGTATAGCGAGTGTAAATATTTCGCACTCACTCATCACTAGTTGTGTCGTGTGCCACACATCCCTTAGTCCATGCGTGACACTACACTGACCAATTACTACATCGTGAGCAATGGCTGTAAGTATGCCCCGGCACTTTGATTTACAGAATATTTTGCAGCATATCTGAGCAGTGCGAGCTTTTAATTAAAGTTCCTGGTTTGCTTTCAGCTGCCACTCACAACGGTATAAATAATGAGTCTACTTGCTCCAGACACGCCTCTATAAGTGAAAACTAGTGGCTCTTGGGAGGAATAGAGTTTGTGTTCTTCCAATAGCCGTGTTTTCTTTTAGGCAGCCAGAGAGCATTATAGCACTATCAACCTGCAGATTAGCTCTCTGACAGCTGGTTAACAGTGTTTGGGGATAGAACAGGTACCTTTTAATACTTTTGCATCATATTAAAATCATTTTCTATTTTCTGTGCCATCATAAGTACAAAAAGAAAATAAAACAATACATTTTATTGTGGGGGGTCACAGTCATCATATACGGCAAGCAAATTTCATTACTATTATACCAATGGGATTTGGTCAAATTTACTAGCCAGCATATCATAAAACATTTTTGGCCGCTAAAAGTTGGGATCTTACAACCCCGACTGTATTGAAACTCATAGCTAATTACTCTTACAATAATTCTTAATGTTTTTCTATTATTATTTTATCATAGCCCTAACTATATTTAGAAGTGAAAATATATCACTTTTCTATAAAGAGGCTCAAATGTATAGCAGCTTATCTAATATAAACTCCTCCCCATCAGGAAGTTTTCTATTAAGATCAAGAAAATATACTATAATCTATTCAATGTAAATGAACATGCCATACAAAGGTGGAATTTCATTCCACGCTGCTAATTGCACCTATTATTCATCTTGTGAACTTGGCAGGTCTGGTGACATTATAGTAAAATTTCTCCCAACAGAACCCTGCCAATTTCAGCCTTAATTCCGTCAGTAAACAACTTCAACCGTGTTGGGAAAATTCCATTAATCATTCATGTTCGGCAAAGAATGATACTCAGAGGAGCTGTCAGTATCCAGTACTCAGTATTTGTTTTGTAATTAGGAATTCGAAGTAAAGGAACAGGAATGCATCAAACTTCTAACTCCGGAAGGAGTTTATGAGCAAGATGATTATATGACTACTTATCAGACAGTTTTAACAATTATAATAGCTAAATGGATGTGTAATCTAGTAACTGTCAGCTAACTTTTATGAATATGATATTAGGACAACTCTTGGCACATATACAAGTCCTCAATATTAGTAAGTTTTAACTAAACCAAGAGATGTTTTCTTTAAGGAGTTACTTTACTCTAACTCATCACCCCAGAGAAGAGTTGATTAAATTTAAATTATTCCCTTTATTTATCTATTTTTTTAACGTAACCATAGTACATGAACTCAAAGCATACATTAAAGTATCAACTTAAAGGGTCTATTTATCTAGGGATATTTTATTTTTATACAAGGGGCCTAAAAACTAACAGGTGGGTAGATAGCTGCTAACTACCTGTCTATTCTGCGACGGCTCAGTGCGGTCACAGACCTTTCCTACCGGCAATTCTGCTGGTTCTTATCAACAGGGCAGCTCTTCTTCTTAAGGAATGCTCTGTTGACAGGGCATGACTGACAACATCATGCTGATTGACAACTGGCTCCTTGCAGTTAGGCAGCAGACAGCCAGTTGTCAATCAGAAGGGCATCAGCAGTCATGTTCCATCGACAGAGCAAGAAAATCAGCTACGCTATCAATGTGACGTCACTGGAACCAGCAGAATCACCGTCATGATCCTGCAGAGATCAGCACAGTAAAAGTTGGCAGATTGTTAGCAAATACCTGCTACTTCTTAGGCCCATAGAAAAAATAAATAAAATAATCTTGGATAATGCCTTTAAAACTTTAATTCCTCTGATGGGTGAATGCTAGTTTCTAATCTAGAGATAGAGAAGTAAAAAATTTTGATTTCTTCCTGTAACTCATAAGGAGCAAATATGCAGCTTAGTACTTAAAGGGGTTGTCTGGGCTTTTATATTAAATCTATGTGTATATCTAGGCTGCAGAGTGCTAACAGTTTGTAATTTACTCCCTGTTAGCATTTTGCATTGTTACCTAGATATCAGCATTCAGTGTGACAGGAGGAACAGCTAAGCCTCCGACAAGAGGCATGTTTGTTTTGGAGCCTGGCTATAATGTCACAACTTGTTGTTTACATCCAGACTCTTACAAGCACAACCCAGTCCCCACCATTCTCTCCTCAGGCCTCAGTATGACTACCCCGATTCCCTTATGTAAACTCTGATTGAACCTCATTGTACTGAGCGGTCATCTCCTTCTGTCTGCAACATTGTGCCAAATCCACAGCTCTGTAAATGAAATGACTGCTCTGTGCAGTGCTGCGGTGTGAGCATGCTTACCTCCTTCCCCTGTGCCAGTGCTGTCACTGATGATATCATCACAGCCGCATGCCCCCTCTGTGAGAGAGAATGAACCACTCTGTGCAGGGCTGTAGTTCATGTGTAGTTCATGCACAGTGTTGCAGACTGAACCGCTTTGCATAGAGCGGTCATCTTCTATTAGAGTTCACATAGGTGAATAGTGGAGGTCATATTGGGGACTGGGGAGGGCCTGCTGAGGACTATGATGTGCTTGTAGGAGTCTGGGTGAGAGCCAGGGTGCATGTGGGTGAGAGCCAGGCTCCAAAATAACACACCTTTGATCGGGGGCTGATCTGCTCCTCTACATACACTGAATGCTGATATCCATGTAACAATGTAAAATGCCAACAGGATGTAAATTACAAATTGTTAGCATTCTGCAGCTTAGATATGTACATAGATTTTTATAAAAAGATCAGACAACCCCTTTAAGCACTAAACTGCATATTTGCTCCTAATGAGATTCAGGAAGAAATCAATATTTTTTCCTTCTTTATCCCTAGGTTAGAAACTAGAATTCACCAACAAGACTAATTACACTTAGATTTTAGGAAAAACTTGAACAACCCCTTTAACCCCTTCAGCCCCCGGCCTATTTTGACCTTAATGACCAGGCCATTTTTGTCAATTCTGACCAGTGTCCCTTTATGAGGTAATATCTCTGGAACGCTTCAACCGATCCTAGCGATTCTGAGATTGTTTTTTCGTGACATATTGGGCTTCATGTTAGTATTAAATTTAGGTTGATAATTTTTGCGATTGTTTTGTGAAAAAATTAAAAATTTGGCAAAATTTTTGAAAATTTAGCAATTTTCAAATTATGAATTTTTATTCTGCTAAACCAGAGAGGTATGTGACACAAAATAGTTAATAAATAACATTTCCCACATGTCTACTTTACATCAGCACAATTTTGGGAAAAAAAAAATTTTTGTTCGGACGTTATAAGGGTTCAAAGTTCATCAGCAATTTTTCATTTTTCCAGCAAAATTTACAAAACCATTTTTTTAGTGACCACATCACATTTGAAGTCCCTTTGAGGGTTTACATGACAGAAAACACCCAAAAGTGACACCATTCCAAAAACTGCACCCCTCAAGCTACTCAAAACTACATTCAAGAAGATTATTAACCCTTCAGGTGCTTCACGGGAACTAAAGCAAAGTGGAAGGAAAAAATGGTAATTTTAATTTTTCCAACAAAAATGTTCTTTTAGCCTCAATTCTTTCATTTTCACATGGGCAACAGGATAAAATGGATCCTAAAAATTTTTGGGCAATTTCTCCTGAGTACATCGATATCTCATATGTGGTCATAAACCACTGTTTGGGCACACGGCAGGGCTCAGAAGGGAGGGAGGGCAATTTGACTTTTGGAGCTCATTTTCCGTTCAAAAAGTCAAATGGCGCTCCTTCCCTTCTGAGCCCTGCTGTGTGCCCAAACAGTGGTTTATGACCACATATGAGGTATCGGTGTACTCAGGAGAAATTGCCCAACAATTTTTAGCATCCATTTTATCCTGTTCCCCATGTGAAAATGAAAAAGTTTAGGCTAAAAGAAAATTTTTGTAGAAAAAAAAGTACTTTTTCATTTTTACGGATGAATTTGTGAAGCACCTGGGGGTTCAAAATGCTCACCACCCATCTAGATAAATTCCCTGGGGGGTCTAGTTTCCAAAATGGGGTCACTTGTGGGGGAGCTCCAATGTGTAGTCACACAGGGGCTCTCTAAACGCGACATGGTGTCCGCTAACAATTTGAGCTGATTTTTCAGTCAAATTGTTAGCGGACACCATGTTGCATTTGGAGAGCCCCTGTGTGCCTAAACATTGGAGCTCCCCCACAAGTGACCCCATTTTGGAAACTAGACCCCCCAGGGAACTTATCTAGATGGGTGGTGAGCATTTTGAATACCCCAGTGCTTCACAAATTAATCTTTTATAATGAAAAAAAAATATTTTGTAGAAAAAAAAGTACTTTTTCATTTTTACGGATGAATTTGTGAAGCACCTGGGGGTTCAAAATGCTCACCACCCATCTAGATAAATTCCCTGGGGGGTCTAATTTCCAAAATGGGGTCACTTGTGGGGAGCTCCAATGTGTAGGCACACAGGGGCTCTCCAAACACGACATGGTGTCCGCTAACAATTTGAGCTGATTTTTCAGTCAAATTGTTAGCGGACACCATGTTGCATTTGGAGAGCCCCTGTGTGCCTAAACATTGGAGCTCCCCCACAAGTGACCCCATTTTGGAAACTAGACCCCCCAGGGAACTTATCTAGATGGGTGGTGAGCATTTTGAATACCCTAGTGCTTCACAAATTAATCTGTAAAAATGAAAAAACAAAATTTTTGTAGAAAATAAAAATACTTTTTCATTTTTACGGATGAATTTGTGAAGCACCTGGGGGTTCAAAATGCTCCCCACCCATCTAGATAAATTCCCTGGGGGGTCTAATTTCCAAAATGGGGTCACTTGTGGGGGAGCTCCAATGTGTAGGCACACAGGGGCTCTCCAAACGCGACATGGTGTCCGCTAACAATTTGAGCTGATTTTTCAGTCAAATTGTTAGCGGACACCATGTTGCATTTGGAGAGCCCCTGTGTGCCTAAACATTGGAGCTCCCCCACAAGTGACCCCATTTTGGAAACTAGACCCCCCAGGGAACTTATCTAGATGGGTGGTGAGCATTTTGAATACCCTAGTGCTTCACAAATTAATCTGTAAAAATGAAAAAAGAAAATGTTTATGGAAAAAAAAGTACTTTTTCAGTTTTACGGATGAATTTGTGAAGCACCTGGGGGTTCAAAATGCTCACCACACATCTATATAAGTTCCCTGGGGGCTCTAGTTTCCAAAATGGGGTCACTTGTGAGGGAGCTCCAATGTTTAGGCACACAGGGGCTCTCCAAACGCGACATAGTGTCCGCTAACAATTTGACTGAAAAATTAGCTCCAATTGTTAGCGGACACCATGTCGCGTTTGGAGAGCCCCTGTGTGCCTAAACATTGTAGCTCCCCCACAAGTGACCCCATTTTGGAAACTAGACCCCCCAGGGAACTTAGCTAGATGGGTGGTGAGCATTTTGAACACCCCGGTGCTTCACAAAATAATCTGTAAAAATAAAAAAATAATTTTTTTGTGGAAAAAAAGTACTTATTCAATTTTACAGATGAATTTGTGAAGCACCTGGGGGTTCAAAATGTTCACAACTAATCTAGATATGTTCCCTGGGAGGTCTAGTTTCCAAAATGGGGTCACTTGTGGGGGAGCTCCAATGTTTAGGCACGCAGGGGCTCTCCATACGCGACATGGTGTCCGCTAACTATTGGAATTGTTAGCGGACACCATGTCGCGTATGGAGAGCCCATGTGTACCCAAACATTAGAGCTACCCCACAAGTGACCTCATTTTGGAAACTAGACCCCCAAGGTATGTATCTAGATGCATAGTGAGCACTTTGAACCCCCAGGTGCTTCACAAATTGATCCGTAAGAAGGAAAAAGTACATTTGTTTTCACACAAATTTTCTTTTTTCATCTTTACGGATCAATTTGTGAAGCACCTGGGGTTCAAAGTGCTCACTATGCATCTAGATATGTTCCTTGGGGGGTCTAGTTTCCAAAATGGGGTCACTTGTAGGGGAGCTCTAATGTTTAGGCACACAGGGGCTCTCCATACGCGACATGGTGTCCGCTAACTATTGGAATCATTAGCGGACACCATGTCGTGTATGGACAGCCCCTGTGTGCCCAAACATTGGAGCTCCCCCACAAATGACCCCATTTTGGAAACTAGACCCCCCAAGGAATGCATCTAGATGCATAGTGAGCACTTTGATCCCCCAGGTGCTTCACAAATTGATCCGTAAGAAGGAAAAAGTACATTTGTTTTCACACAAATTTTCTTTTTTCATTTTTACGGATCAATTTGTGAAGCACCTGGGGGTTCAAAGTGCTCACTATGCATCTAGATATGTTCCTTGGGGGGTCTAGTTTTCAAAATGGGGTCACTTGTAGGGGAGCTCCAATGTTTAGGCACACAGGGGCTCTCCATACGCGACATGGTGTCCGCTAACTATTGGAATCATTAGCGGACACCATGTCGTGTATGGAGAGCCCCTGTGTGCCCAAACATTGGAGCTCCCCCACAAATGACCCCATTTTGGAAACTAGACTCCCCAAGGAATGCATCTAGATGCATAGTGAGCACTTTGATCCCCCAGGTGCTTCACAAATTGATCCGTAAGAAGGAAAAAGTACATTTGTTTTCACACAAATTTTCTTTTTTCATTTTTACGGATCAATTTGTGAAGCACCTGGGGGTTCAAAGTGTTCACTATGCATCTAAATACAGCGAAGCCCATTTTTTTTTTTTCTAGGACTAATTTTAGAAAAAAAATGGCGTAGTGCTCCGCCATATTTTTGGTCCAGCCAGGTACAACTTGGCAGCTACGGACTGCCAGCAACCCCCAGCTGCCTCATTGTACCTGGCTGGCAACCAAAAATACAGCAAAGCCCATTTTTATTTTTTTTCTAGGACTAATTCTAGAAAAAAAATGGCGTGGGGCTCCGCCATATTTTTGGTCCAGCCAGGTACAACTTGGCAGCTACGGATTGCCACCAACCCCCAGCTGCCTTGTTGTACCTGGCTGGCCACCAAAAATACAGCAAAGCCCTTTTTTTTCTTCTAGAACTAATTTTAGAAAAAAAATGACATGGGGCTCCGCCATATTTTTGGTCCAGCCAGGTACAACTAGGCAGCTGGGGGCTGGAATCCGCAGCATGGAGAGGCCCAAGCGTTCTGGGCCCCCCATGCTGCGAATTGCAGCCCGCAGCCGCCCCAGAAAATGGCGCATTCATTGAAGCGCCATTTTCTGGCGCTGTACCCAGACTCTTCCAGTTGCCCTGGTGCCGGTGGCAAACTGGGTAATAAAGGGCTTAATGCCAGCTTTTTATTGTCAGCCGGCACTAAGCCCGAGATTCATAATATAGGGCCAATGTTAGACCCGCCATTAGGAATCTCTGGTAAATAGTCAGAAAATACACACAGAGAAAAATCTTTTTATTTGAAAAAAAAACACAAACAAAATTCGGACTCCATCTTTATTATAAAGATCCGACGTAGTCCACAACGAAGGTCCCACGACGCTCGATCGCCTATGACGTAGTCCACAACGAAGGTCCCATGACGCACGATCGCCTCCGACGTAGTCCACAACGAAGGTCCCACGACGCTCGATCGCCTCTGGTCAATCCAGAGACTGCAGCAAGGGATGAAGTGTCCTCTTCTTACAGTCTCTGGGGTCAGAGTTATGGTGCACTGTATGACAATGATCTGTCATACAGTGCACCATGACTATGATCCCAGAGACTACAACAAGAGGACACTTGATCCCTTGTTGCACCCATCCATCCACCTATGCACCCATCATCCACGCACGCACACGTCTATGCACACACACATCTATGCACGCACACGTCCACACACATGTCCACACACGCACACGTCTACGCGCACATCCATCTATGCACACATCCACGCACGCACACGTCTATGCACACACACATCTATGCACGCACACACGTCCACACACATGTACACACACGTCTACGCACGCACACGTCTACGCACACTCACGTCCACGCACGCTCATGTACGCTCACGTCCACGCATGCACCCCCTATCCATTCACCCACCATCAATTCATTCATTAATTCATACATACATACATACATAGATACATACACATACATACATACATACACATACATAGATACAAACATACACATACATACATACATACATAGATACATACACATACATACATACATAGATACATACACATACATACATACATAGATATACATACATACACATACATGCATACATACATGCATGCATGCATACATACATGCATGCATGCATACATACACATGCATGCATACACACACATGCATGCATACACACACATGCATGCATACACACACATGCATGCATACACACACATGCATGCATACATACACATGCATGCATAAACACATGCATGCATACATACACATGCATGCATACACACATGCATGCATACACACACATGCATACACACACATGCATGCATACACACACATGCATGCATACACACACATGCATGCATACACACACATGCATGCATACATACACATGCATGCATACATACACATACATGCATACATACACATACATACTTACCTCCCTCGTTCCACCGATGAGCAGGAGGAGGCCGGGAGAGGAGGCGGGGCCACAGACCGGCGGGTCGGGCAGAGAAGGAGGAGCGGCAGCAGCGGCGGGTGCACGGAAGTGTGCAGCCCGCCGCAGGAGGTGAGGGGGGGGCCAGGCACAGGGCCCGGAGGTGGGGGCAGCCTGGGGGGAGCACCAGCGCAGGGGAGCAGGCAGTGTTGCTGGCGGGCGCACGCGGGTGCAGCCCGCCGGCAGATACATTGTAATAGAGGGGGGCGGGCGGTTGGGGGGGACGGCGGGGGGGCCCTGGACAGTCCTGGAGCTGGAGGGGGGTGAGGAGGGGTGGGCACTTGCCGATCCGCCCCTCCAGATCTGATTGGAGAGCTCCAATCAGATCTGGAGGGGTGAATCCCTGTGATTCCCTCCGATCGGCAGTTTCACTTTTAAACTGCCGATCGGAGGGGTCCTGGGCACGGGGGGGTTAATCCACCCCCTGTGGGGTCATCTACAGGTTGTCACAGAGCAGCAGCATCTGTGACACCTGAGCGACCCCACTCACAGGAGCTGCAGCAGCTCAAATCTGCCAGGACGTTGTGCAACGTCCTGGGTCGTTAACAGGCAGAAACACAGGACGTTGCACAACGTCCTAGGTCGTTAAGGGGTTAAAGGAGTTTTCTCCAGATCAACACTTGCCATATTTCCTCTGCTGAGATCCACAAGGATCATAAGTAGCGGGATTTGGGGTTCTTGTGGTTGCACATCCATGGCAAGCACTAAATTTATATATCTTTATCAGGGCCCTAGGTTTTCAGTGGAGAAACACTGCTCCATTATAACAGGGGAATTGGGACCATGTCCTGCTGATTGATGGGGTCTTTGGAGGAGAGGCGCTCGTTAATGTGAGTTAATTGCCACCCCTGAGAGACCTCTTTTGTGTATTTTTTTTGTTATTGAGGACAATGTATAAATTGTATGCAGTAAGCTCCTATGCTCCCTCTAGGGGTGACAGCATGAAATCTGAATTTATCACTTAAATCAGTGCAAAGGAATTTTACACCTTTATGAGAAAAAAATCTATGTGCCAACTACAATAGAAAAGGTAAAAAGATAATAAGCATTTGAGGTAATTTTAGATTTAAAAAAATTTCAATATACGGTATACAGTATTTTTTAAGGATGTTCAGGGTTGTGCTGTATATCAATAGATAATATTATCCACCAACTCAAAATGGGCTCAAATTAGACTTGACAGTGGTCACCTTCAAACCGCTATACGGGTATCTAGACTGTGCTTAACAATGTCCATAGCTGAGCCTGCAGAGCAGTCTATGACTGGTAGACTGTTGTTAGAAAGTCGCTGAACAATTTTGAGGTTATTATCAGAGAGTAATGAGAAAATCAGAGTTAAGAACTTAAGATCAAATTTTATCAGAATCTGGAACAGAATCTAGGAGCACCATTAAACTAAAGCAGTTCACAGAGCGTGAGAATAAGGGTTAATCTATCACAGTAGACAAATTATTTCAGTGTCAGAAGACAGAAAAGTAATAAAATATAAAGTTCACAAAAATATGGATTTTGCACCGGCTAAATCTGAAGTAAAAGTACTGGGTTTGGTGATTGGCGGCAGAATCAGCCTAATAACTGATTACTGAATAAACCTCCTGATTAGCCAGTTGGTGGGACCTTTCCATTGGCTGTGATCTCTGAGTGACGTTGCCCACACATCGCTCATCTTCTCTGCCAGAGTTGTCAAGAGAACCAAAATGGTGGTGTCTGGTTGAGATCTGTCTAATACATATTCTTTTCCATTTGGATGGTGTTTGTGTATTGATCTCAAATTAAAACCATTTATTGCCATGTCCTACAACATCTACATTAAAGGAGGCAGAAGATTTACCTAAATTCAATAATTCTTCTGACCTTTCGACTGGATTATGTCTGATCCAAAGCCAATTCTATATGTTTCACCCATAACTGATGGAAACCTTAATCATGGAGTAACTTGTAACCTCTTGCCTGCGGGTCATGAACCTTTTTGCAAATTAACATTTTAACATCAGTAGGAAAATGTGCTACATCCCAGGAAAAAAAGCATTAATGCTCTGAGATCTGCATATCAAAGAGGAAAAGAAATGAGGAAATTCAATGAATGCAAAATTATGGACCTACAGAGGACCGTCTTTGTTAAAATCTACATGGCACTATCTGTACACTCCAGAGTATTCTACCAAAGGCACAGGCCAAGTGTACCTGGCAAACCTCTCTGTTTTTGATTCTTTATGACACAGAGAAAGGGCCTTATAAAATGTTAGATAAAAGGTCTCTTTCAAAATACTTTATGTGCTTTATGGCAAAATTCTCTCCGTCTGGCTGCTCTGCATACTTAAAAGTCAGGGCCACCTTGACTAGATTTGTTTTTAATATATACATAAATGCTGCATCCTTTTCAGTCCTCGATCCGTATAAATTTGAAATGTCTCATTGTTCCCAGGATTTCTATAAAAATAATGAAGAAGCCTTTTCAAAGGAAGTGGGTTTTGTTGACACCATAGACAGCTGAGTCTGGTTATGCAGCCGCATTGTGAAGGGAAAACCATTTTCAGGTTTAAAAACAGACTTCTTATTACCCTGCCATCTTTTCACGGCGTTCTTATTTATTTATTTCGTTTTTCTTTCTTTTTTTCTTTTTTTTTTTACATGACATTAGAGAGTCCGAAGTGACATACATTTTTTATGGTTTCATAAAGTCGTCTCATGACCGGGTCACCCTTCTCATAACTAGGGAGCAGAACGCTTGAAAAAAACCATTCATCAACCTGAAAGGAGACGCTGTCTTGTGCTTTGCAATATGCACTAAGTCTGGCAAGCTGCGACTCGGTGCAAATGCTAAGTTACTCCTGTGGTATTGCCAGATGACCCTCTCACTTCTATTACTCCAAGAAGTGCTGTTTTTAAGTGGAAAGAGCCCATAAGAAACTGGAATTGTGACTCCACTGTCACCCATCATTCAGGCAGGCTTGGAGGATGCAGAAATCTGGAATGGGTTAGAAACATTACTTATAACTATGATAAGTAGTGGGTTATTAATGCAAATGTCATATTTAATTTGACCGCGTAAAAAAGGATGCTATTGTGATTTTTTACGATGCTGTGTATTAATATACTTTGCCTTAGTGATTTCCAATGGCCAAAGTTTGTGGCACAAATAAGTGTTTCATTTAAATAAATCTATATCATTTTTCATTTTACAACTTTTTTTCATTTGCATTTACTTTTTGTCCCACAAAGAGATTTTTTTGCATTAGTATACCCATAAGGTTTGCGTAAGGTTGAGGTCCCATGAGTATATGGCATCTGATGAGAGAGCATTGGATGCGATATCTAATGGCCCTCGGCTCAGGCTATATTGCGAGGGTGATCTAAGTGTCATGTGCCAGTGTATCCTGCTATTGATTCACAACTGGTGTGGGGATGGACAGTTTAATCTCCTTTTCTTCTCCATTACTTGTCTCTGCATATATAGAAAAAGGACAAAAGGAGGGCACCATAGTATCACGAATAAAAAACGAGGATCACTAATTGTATACACCTTGATTAAGATTCACTGGAGAAGAGAAAAAGACGGTGTATTGAATAATAAGGATCACTCCACCGATCATATCAATATAACAATGCTTTATTTAGTGCAATGCAAAAGAACAACAAGACAGACACACTATAAAAACAATTCAAATAGCACAAGCTATACAAATGAACAAATAGCACAAGCTATACAAATGTATAATGACACCACCAGCACCTCTCACACATAAACAACCCAAATTATGGGAGTTCCAGGAAACATTAGTATACCATAGCAGTACCAATACCCAAAATGTATATCGGTTCAAGCACAGTATGACATTGGGCTTACAAGTGCACTCAAAGTTGAAATATAAACCTAACCAGAATATAATAATCCAGACAAGGGTTCTAACAATAGAAAAGCAGCCTAGAGATGTGGCTGTGAGCCACTATTGAGGCATATAAAAAGGAGTGTATAGAACCACTGTATAGGTCCAAAAATAACAATCCTGTGGACCAGATTAGGGATCAAAAAGAAGGGCACACGCAGAACCAAGTTACCTATGAGCCATAGAGAATCAGGGCTCAACCTTCACTAAGTGAAATTTGCCTACTGGTAATGGTACCTGACCACGTCCCAGTACAAGTGGTGGTCTGTGAGGGAGAAGAGTTCTTTCACTTAGTGAAGGTTGGACCCTGATTCTCTGTGCTAAAACAATAAGAGACTAAGGGCTACATATCTGAATAAAGCTAAGTGATAATAATATTTAAAAGTCAATGATAATGATATTTAAAATTCATGTCAGGCAAGTAATATACTCTATGATAGCTATGAATATACAAAGTGCTACCATAAGAATAGTCATAAATTGGATATCAAATAACACGGAATGAAAAAGACCTCTAAATGGGTCAATAAGTAATGCAAAGTTGGGGATTAAATTAATGCTTTTAACTCCTTAAAGGGAACCAACCAGTAGGATTCAGGACTATAAAATGAAGCCAGTGCCTTCCAGGCACTGGGATGCTATATGAAATTATACCTTCACTTGAATGATTCCTTGAATTATTCCATGTTTGATTGAAAAGAAAAGTGTCATAAAAGTCCTGGAAAACAAAGCAGCAGATGATTGATGTCTGCAGCACTGTGTCACTATTTATTTATTTTTTCCTCCCCTGTGGGCATAACCTTCATCTGTAAGCCAAACCCACCCTCCCCCTTTCATCTCTCCTTTCAGTTTTGTCAGGCACCGTGTGACTGGAGTATAGTGACAGTGCGCAGGAACCATAAACTGAAAGTAGAGATGAGGCAGGGGGGGGTTTGGCTCACAGCAAAAGGCATGTGCCCCCAGGGAGGGGAAGAAAAAACAAATAGTGACATAGTGCTGCACATATCAATCATCTGCTGCCCTGTTTTACAGAAGTTTTATGACACTTTTTCTGCAATCAATCATGGAATCATACAATAAAGGCTGTGAGGCACTTTATAGCCCTAAATCTTGCTGCATGGTTCCCTTTAGAGACCAAGCCACTTTGTACATTAATGACCGTGCCTCATTTTCCAAATCTGAATTTCTGTGGTAATAACTATGGAACACTTTAAGCAATCCTAGTGATTCTGAGACTGTTTTTTCATGCCACATTGTACTTCATGTTAGTGGTAAATGCAGCTCAATATGATTTAAGATTATTTAGGAAAATAAAAAAATTTACCAAAAAAATGAAAAATGTTGCAAGTTTAATTTGTATGTCCTTAAATCAGATAGTTATAATCACACAAAAAAGGTAATAAATACCATTTCCCATATAACCTTCTATGGGTGTCCGGGTGCCCCCAGACGCGTTTCACAAGATGCTTTTTCAATGGATGTCCGGGTGCCCCCAGACGCGTTTCATAAGATGCTTTTTCAATGGGGTCCCTATTGAAAACGCATCTTGCGAAATGCGTCTAGGGGCACCCGGACATCCATACACCCCCCTGATATGGGTAAGTTGTAAGACATTTGGGAGGGATAGTTAGACTCAATAGCACCACAGTGTGTATAGATACAAGGCACCTTGGAGGGCTTAGAATGAACTGGGGGTCCTGCCTCTGATGTGGGTGAACTATGGGAACAGTGCTTAGGATATATTGTCCTGCGCTGGTCCTTAGGTGGATCCATATGGGGATAGGGATCTTTTGATACATCTAATACCTGCCTTCTATGGGAAACCTAACTATATAGGGGCATTGAGCTAGACAAATCCTACACTTCACTATAAATACTAGACAATTGGTCTGTTCCAACTGTATACACCATATCAAAATCGAGGGGTAAATACTCTACCTGGGATTTTAATAGTCAAAAGTCACTTTAAATATTGATCTATGTATGAAATAAAAAGTATTATAAGATGTATCTATATTATATGCTATGGGAAAGTTTTTATATGTATCTTTAACCTTTGAATAAAAGTAAAATTTGGAACATAGCATGGCCTACTCTGATACTCTTGTTACAAAATGGAGCCATAAACCCCTACTTTGATTCATTTTTATAAGCTGTATAACAGGAGCGGCTCACTCTGGCCACTGGCCAATCTAGATGTATACATTGTAAGGACAACAATCCTCTTATTATTCACTTATAAAATGTGTTCAAAGTACTGCCCATTGTGTTGGATTGTCAATGCAACCCTCTTCTCCCACTCTTGACACACTGATAGCAACACCACAGAAGAAATGCTAGCGCAGGCTTCCAGTATGTGTTGTGTCAGATGCTGCACATCTCGTATCTTCACAGCATAGACAATTGTCTTCAGAGGAGTGATGAGGCAAACTTTTTTGTGAATGGTGAAGTTAACTAACAAAACCACCGCTATTGGTCTGACACTAACCCACAGTGGATAGATCCCTTCAAGACTGTTGGAGCATAAAAACCTCAATGCCACTGGACATGTGAATCATGTAGCAATTTTAGATATCCAGTGGCATTGAGGTTACCATTGATGAAGAATGGCCCCACTATCTTTGTACCCAAATACCACACCAGACCATCAATTTTTTTGTTCTAATTGTCTTGGAGGGATCTATCCACTGTGGGTTACTGTCAGACCAATAGCGGATTGCTGCTATGTCTAAAATGGTGCATTGTGCAGTACAATCTTATGCACATTGTGCTTCTCCCCTCTGCAGTGTAATTTCAGCTGCAGTGCGGGTTACCGGACATTTTCTTCTCCGCAGCATGTTAATTTATTACTGTGGAGTTTGAAGCGATCACCATTGGGTAAATGCAGGGAGAAGCCAACCTGCACCCAATGCAGATCATAGGCACAGGGCGGCTGCGCTCACACTGAATTCACCCGCGGTTTCCCTCATGTCCGGAAGCACAATGCAAACACGCAGTGCCCCTGGATCGTGTGCACATACCATCAATTTAAAATAAATTTAAAAACACTGACCTTATCTGTAAAAGTCAGTGCTGCTTCTCTATTACAGCATATTGCACATTTTTGCCAATTAAATTTGAAAGTACCTTATATACTCGCGTGTAAGCCGAGTTTTTCAGCCCAAAAATTGGGCTGAAAAGTACCCCCCTCGGCTTATACGCGAGTCATATGCCCCCCATGAGTATACAGCAGCCCCAGCAGCCTC